>NDGN011549794.1:4515-61621 GCA_002564285.1 Tympanoctomys barrerae | reverse complement strand
AGTGGAATAAGCGCTTCCCTGGCAAGCACAAGGGTCTGAGTTCAATCCCCAGTTCTGCCAAAACAAACAAAAAAAGTTTAAAAATGTAGTATCCTTTTCTATCCCAGGACCCTACACAGGATATGGCGTTGTACTCAGTCATTACGCATCCTCAGGTTCCTCTTGGTTGTGACAGCTTCGTGGACTTTCCTTGTTTCTGGTGAGCTTGGCAGCTTTGGGGAGCACTGGCCGGGCACATTGGGGTCTGTCTCATGTGTGTGTCATAATTGGCCCGGGGTTGTAGGCTGTGTGGAGGGAGATCACAGAGGCCAATGCACCTGCTAGCACTTCGCAAGGGCGAGTATTACGCGCACGACTCATGTCCCTGATGCAGGCCTAAGAGCGCTGTGCTGGTATTTTCAGGTTTCTCTGCTTGTAAAGTTATTGGACTCCTTCCTTCCTTTTCCACACCTGGCTCTAGGGAAGGAAGACATCGCACGCAACCCACAGTTAGCGAGTAGGGACTGAAGCGCCGCTGCTGCTACGGCTCGCATCTTAAGGTCCCTTGAGGGTCTACATGCTGGAGGAGATTCTGGGATGGCCCACGCCCCTGTCCTTTCTCTGTTCCTAACTTGTGAGGTGCGCCACTTTAGGGTGCCACGTGCTGCTGCCCTGATGCGCGGCCCTCCCGCAGGCCTAAAGAAGCAGGACCAGGTGGTCACTGACTGGTGCCCCAAACCATGAACCAAAAGAAACCTTTTCACGTAGTGTTAATGATCTCAGCTATTTCAGCAGAGTGGCAGAAAGCTGAGTAGCCAACCTCCGTGAAGGAAGAGTACACAAATTTTTAGAATTCTTCAGCGTGGAGGTTGGTTTCTTTTCTCCCACTTACTTATTTTATCTTTTGTTTACATCAGATGGCGTTATGAATGTTTACACTTTCAATTATAACCTAAGCCTGTACTAGTATTTTGTTATTGCTTTTTGCTCAAATTGTTCCAGCGTTGGTTGTTGGGCGCTTTCACCTGTCAATTACATGGAGTTTTGTCTTATAGTTTTTGTTGTCATTCTTTTGGGGGGCCCTTCCTGACTTTCTAGGAGTTTAAGATAATATCCTATCTTGTTCATTAAAAAATTTGAATCATTATAGAAAAGGAAATAATACAAAGAAATCTCACATACCTATCCCTTAGGTCTAACAACTGCTAATATTTTTTGGTATATTTATATCATCTTTTATTTTCACCTCTAATAAGGGAAAACCTCTGAGAACATAACAGCAGTATCACTATCACATTTTACAAAATGAACGAACAGTAAGTCCTGAACATCACCTATTACAAGCCAGTGCCTAATTTTCCACAATTTTCTATTTACAAAGAAGTTGAAAAGCACTTTCACAGTTAGATCTGTCAAGTCCATTATTCCCTGCTTTTGACTACTTGTGTCTTTGTGGAGCCATTTAGATTTCATCTATCTTCAATATTTTGTATAAACTTACATTAAATCTCAAAACTTGGTTGTATGTGCCCCAGAGCTGGGGACCTTGACCTGGAAGCCTGCAGTCCGAGTGAGACTCTTAGTTTCCATGGGACGAATCTCTGGATAACATGAATGCCTTCTAGGACCTGTTAAGAACAGGGAGGCAAGAGCCCAGGGACAGACTATCAAGAGTTCATTGCTAGTGAGGCCCACTGGAAACGCCAGGAAAAAAGCACCCAGGCTCGTATCTTGTTGATGCTGTGATTGTTTTTTTGGTAGCACTTTGGTTACCATGTTCTGTGGATCTTTATGGACTCCCCTAAGTCTACTTTTCCACAAGCCCGATTATTTTTTAGCATGCCATTTTTTGGTAATATATATGTGACATGAGGGTAGAAATGCCCATATAGCTTTATTTTCAAAAATAGCAGGGAATCCGGGACAGTTGTAGCATTTCATGATGCTTCATGCACAATGTGTTTCTATCCTGCTTCTGTCTCCTCAGGATGGCACTCGGGGGGGGGGGGGCTGCTGGCTTGAGGGTCCTTCTCAGCATCTCTGCCTGTCCCCACAGGGGGCTCCAGGCTGGAAATTTCACTTAGTCCTCCTCAGTGTTCCTGCCCTGCAGGTCCTTGCCTCTGTAGGCTCTTCCCATGCTCCTGGCTGTGCTTTGTGTATTCCCACAGCCCCTAACTCTTGGTCAGAAAATAGAACTGTTTTCTTTTACAAAATAGTTTGCACCGGGCATGCGCCTGTCCACGTGATGGCAAACTGGACACGCTCAGCTCCCGCCGAGACAGGGCCTTGTGGAGTAGCAATGAGGCACCCGAGACAGAGCCCGGGAGACAGCCCCTGGGTGCCACGGTGGCAGGTCTGCTGCTGCAGTGGGTGCTGTCCTCTAGGCGAGCCTTCCCTAGCTGTGGGAGAGGGGACTTCGCTTTTGCTCCCTCTGCTTCCTTATTGCGTTTCCCACCCTGTCTCTCACTCGCTTTTTCAGCACAGATTTCAAAGTCTTGGAGCCAGGTATCTTGAAAGGAGGTGGGAAAATCAGATTTATATTTAAATGTACATCTTGTAAAACAAACAAATATACTTATGGGTGCAACTGGGCAGAGAAGCACTAGGTGAGACTATTGTGTGGCTGGGCCCAGCTCCAGTCTTCCCATTCAAATACCTCATTGAGCGCTGTTCCAAAGGCCAGTGAGGATCCCCAGCACCTCCTTTTGAACATGGACTCAGTACTCTTACTAACTTGGGAATCTGTCCTTAGGGAGTGTCCCTTAGTATTATCTAGGAGGCAAAACCTGGGTAGGGTCTCAGGCTCCAGCTGGGATTTTGTCCCCAGGTCAACAGCCATCCCAGCCTCATGTTCTATGATGAAAGAATTCCCAGCTTACAGGCACATCTGGAGTGGCCTGGCCCACGGCCGCTGGAGGACCATGCCCCTCCACAATCCAGCCTGGCTATGGTTTCCGGACTCAAGCTCCAGGAAGGTTTTGGAGGCTTCTGACTCAAACAAGATAGGGTGTGAGGGATGTGGGCAGACCCATCCCTCACTGTCCAGAACTTGGGATGACCTGGACTTCTGTTCCTGTACCCCTCCTGTGCTCTTTTCAGAGCTTTCTTTCTTTTAACTTTTTCTGCTTTCCTAAATCTCCACCTCCTCCACTTTCCTAGACATGCTACCTGCTCCTTCAGGAATTGTGTCCTAGCTTTCTTCCTCTGTTTTGTGTATTCCCTCCTTCCAGAATGTTCTGGAACTGGCTGCGGAGTGAGGGGACCCAAGAGGACCAAGCTCGTCCTTTGGCCTTCCACTTGCTAGTGAGGCAGTGTGTGTTATGTAGTCCACACATGTGCAGTGAACACGTAAACAAGTAGTCTGTCCTATAACTTTTGGACAACTTGCCCACTTCGTGCGATATGTAAGAGGAAGTAAGATTTTTTCAGCATTGCCCCCATGCTGCTGAGAGAGTAAAGCCTGCAGACATTCCCACAGCACTGTGTCTTTTTTATCAGGCTGCCCAAATCTCGGCGAGCCTTCTCAGCCGGCACTGCTGGAGCAACCCAGACAAAGAGGTGGCCAGCGCTAGTGTCCTGCGTGCAGTCTCCAGTCTCTCCCATCACCCATCTGGGTGACTGTAGGTACCTGGTGGATGTACACTTAAGCTTTTATTTGCTCATTGGCAAAATAAAGACAAAACTCTCCCATTTCTCACAGTTCTGAGCTCACTGTAATATCAGAAGTCACTTGGTGGTGGTAGTCATTACTACTGGTGGTGTTACTGGCTCCCAGAGTGCTGTTCCCAGCCAGTGCAGCTGCAGTGGTGCCTTTCCTGTAAGGTCAGACTGAGGTGGAGGCCGTTCTGGTCACAGCGAGTCCTGAGTCCCCAGCCAGCTCGGGGGCTCTGCCCCTCCAGGCAGCATCAAGTTGCTGCTCATTTTTCCATCTCTTCGATGGTTCCACAGCCTCCTTTCTCAGTCCACACCCAAAGGGCCTCACCAGCTCACGGGGCTAGAGAACTAGGGCGCTACCATCCCTGTCCCACTACCTTTCAGATCTAGACCCAAAGCAAGGCCTTGCTCAGAGCTTGCCAAATACACTCCAACTTTTAGCTCACAAAGTCTGGGAAACTGGGGGTATTGAGCCCGACACGTGGCAGCTCTGGAAACTCAAACACCATTCCTTTGGGATTTGGGGCTCAGCTGCCTACACATGAAGTTTTCTCTTACAGCTGTGCAGCTGGGGATTTCACTCCTTATTAGGTTCCCCCTGGGGCTGGAGGGTCAGCCTACAACATATCTGGCTTTTCTTCCTCTGGGAGTTCAATTCCTTTGTCTGCATCTCAAAAGTTTTGCCTGGAAGTCAGGCTCTGAAATAAAGCAGCCACCAGAGAGTGTCAAAAGTCACAGAGAGCCACACAACTTCAGACTGGCTGGCTTTGGGGCCCACAGGACAATATTTTCTCTGAATCAATTCTGCTGAAAGACAGGGCACGCTTTTGTCCTCCAAAGACCCAGGAAGCTGCTGTCAAGTGTGGCAGAAATTGAAGGTCAACTTGGTAAAAGTGGCTTTTTTATTTATTGACTGGCACAATGCTCTACTTATCAAACCTTCCTGGGTTCCTCTAAAGATAAAATGGAGGTAAAACCCACAAGGAAAATTAAAGCTTTAATGCAGTCTTGTGGACTTCTGCTTCATTTCATTGTAAATCGAGTGCAATAAAGCACAACATCGGCAGCCTGCATAAAGCAGCTGTGTAATTTCCTTTTGTGCAAGGAACTAATTCTGAGGTAGAAGACGTCTCACCTACGAGGAGTCTGGTGGCAGTGGATGGCTCCCCTACGCTAATTATGTCTTCCTTTATATCTTTGGCTTGAGCTCTGATTTGCTTACAGTTTAATGAACATCAGTTCTCATTGTGAAATATCTAAGTACCTGGGAGACTGAACACTTAGGTAGTCAAATAAGCTCACTCCCAGCACTAATCTGCAGACCCTCTGCATTCTAAACAGATGTCGAAAGGAGTGTGGCTCTTGCAAGGCCAGGGAATCACTTTGAGCAGTAATCATACACTCGGTTTACAAGCCACGATCTGCTTGGAGACTTGGCTTATCCAATGAAAAAGCCACCAAGGCTCTCCTAGTTTAGGTAGGAGGCCTCCTTCACATGAGAAGCTCCCACGTGAGGCTCCTGCCACACTGGCCTGCAAGCCACAGTCTGAGTAGTCCTGAATCAGGCTCTGTGTCTGGGTTCTCTGATGTCACTGTCCTCACAACCTGTGAGGGAAGCACTTACGCACGAGGCCCTGGAGTGAGGCGCATGGAGACCTCACCTGTGGCAACCTTGCTATAAATGAAGCATCTGGATCTGATTTACCTGTTTCTGACACAAGCCCGGGCACACATGGATGGCGCATGCCTTCTCCATTTTTCAGGAGGCACTTACAAGAGAGGGTATGAAATGACGTTGGCGCATTTCTCTTAATCCAGAATGTTCGTGTAGTGAGTTTTGGTTAAATCCAGTAATTTATCCACATTGTCATGCATTTATCCACATTTGTCCAGCTGGGGATCCCCGTGTGGCCCTGAGGAGAACCCAAGTGCAGTAAACATTAACTGGGCACCTAATGGGACAGCCCAGAGCTCTCGAGAGACATCAGTGATCCATTGTGACAGAGGGCTCTGATCACATCTCTGTTCTCAGAAGTCCTCAAAGAAACAAATTTTCTTTCTGAGTACTTTAAGTTTGGCAATGCTAAGCAAAAAATGTCACTTTTGCGTGTCATTTAAACATTACCGATGCTACAGTGAGCCTTCTATGTGTCACATTTCCATCTGGTGGAGATAAGACCCCATGCCAAAGCCTGGCCTGGTGAGGGAGGCAGCTCCGTGATTCAACACATGGGCACTGGTGCCACACTGCCTGGCCTGACCAAACTGCTCCGAGCCTGGGCAATTTACATAAACCCATGTTTAGGTTTCCTCACCTGTAAAAGAGGGAGAATGATAACACCTTCCACATAGACCAATTGTGAAAATCACACGAATGAATTCACATGAATTACCTTGCACAAGGTAAAAAATGTGAGCCTCCATCATTAACAGACTAGATTGTACAACCCTGCTGACCACGCTCCCTGAAATGTGGGTGATACTCTCTATTCATATATTTAGTGCTAAATTTTTACAAAGAGTGCAAAGCAGAGCACTGAGATGGATGACACTTCCGTGTACACACTACAACTCCACGCTACTTAAATGAAGACCTTGTCTGATGATAGCTGTGTGCTGAGCCTGCGCCCGCACCGCTGGGCAAGATTGAAACGCAAACATACTTGAGAAGTGGAAATACACTTTTATTTCCTAAGGGCTCTCTAATCACGGCAAAAGCTATTACTTGATCACATAATTAACCTTAGGAATAGGAGTGTAAACAGCACAATTCATGAATCTGTTAATTGGTCTTCCCTACTACTGATATTAGCCCATGTTGATCTGTTGGCTGTCAATTATTTTAGCAGAAAGTTTTGTAATTTGGATTTCTCCAGCATATGCAAGGAAAGAGTGAAGTAAGGTATTTTTAATGTTTTAGGACTATTCAGTTGGTGAGGTTTTCTTTTCCTGGAGGTGGACGTAACTCCAGGGAAGATACCAGCTCCCTCAGCAAGTCAGGACCCTTTTGCTGGTTTCTCTTCTGTGTATGGAGGCAAAATTGGTGGCTCCTCATGTGGGAGCCACAGCCTTAGGCAGTGGAGACATAAAACACTCAGCAATGCTCGTTGGCAGGCACATTTCCAGGACTCTGGATCTCAGGCCAATTTACTTCTAATTCATTTTCACCACTGCAGTGACTCGTTCACTGAGTGGAAACAGAAACATAGGGGTGTGTGTGTGTATAGGTTCAGGTCTTGGAGATGGAGTATGTGTGGATGTGTGTGTATGTCTCTGTGTGTGTGTGTGTGTGTGTGTATGTGTGTGTGTGCACACATGCGTGCGTGCAGGCAGTTGGGGTGAAGAGGCTTTGGGAAGCATGGTATCAGAATTCCTCTCTTGGGCTGGGGAGATAGCTCAGCGGCCCACGCATGTGCCTGGCAAGCACATGGTCGAAGTCAATCCCCGGAACCAAAAAAAAAGATTCACTAGAGGTAGAGATACCAGGCTTGACCTGTTCATACATACTTAAATTCAAGTGTATATCTGTGATTTGTCACGGATGACCTCAGAAAATTAAAACACTAGCCACATGTGGTGGCACACAGCCGTAATCTGTATTCTGGCAGATTAAGATAAGAGGATCACAAGTTTAACTGCAGGCTGGGCAACTTGGCAACTTGGCAAGACTGTCTCAAAATAATAATAATAAAAAAAAAATTAAAAAGGCTGGGGATGTGGCTTTCTGTAAGGTTCTGGGTTCAATGCCCAGCACTGGTGGAAAAAGTCCCTAAGAAGTTGTCTATTTCAGCAAACAGTGAATTTCAGTTGACAAGTAATATCACTCTTTGAAAAAGGAAAGTTTGCTAATGGTCTGTCTAGTTACTTTGAAACCTGAAGGAATCTTGCTGGGTAGGAGTCTAGGTCACCAGCCAGAAAGCCACAGTGAAACATACACGAATAGACAGCCTGCGGCTGCAGGACTCAATGCCACACTCCACAGACTGCCAAGCAGAGATGCGGAAAGTCGGCGGCTGTGGCATTTTCTGCTCTAGGATGTGCTCCTGCGGATTAGGTGGCAGCCGTCGGTCTGTCACGTAGACCTGAGGATTTAGGCTGGAGAACTGAGCTGATAGTACTGAGCCAATAGAACTGAGCCTCCCAGGCCAGCCCCAGCCCGAAGCCTGTGCACCCCTCTGGGTCACACCAGAGCCGGAGCCTCCAGGCAGAGCAAGTCTGGGAAGAGGAAGAATTCTTGGGCAACACAAGGGTGACTCGGAGGTCAGACGCCCACAGTGACAGCACATTGTCACAGAAGGACTGGGCACCAATGTCCACCTAGACTAATTCAGCCTGCACACTTCACAGAGATAAAATGACCTCATGGCTGAGGGAGAATTATGTTCTCCCCTAAGGACTCTGTGTGGTGGGACCTACTACACACCTACAGATGTCTATCCAGCACAGGACTTCCACTCTACCAGCCAACTCTGCTCTTTGACCTTTTGGAAATTTTGATAGAATTTTAAGTGAGAAATAAAATTCCAAAAGATTCTCTCAACTTCCCGCTCTAAAAAAGTTATTTTCATTTTTCAGAGAAGTACTTCTGAGTATAGAAAATGCGTTAAGATACCTGGTGGGAGAATTTGGAAATAAATTCCAATGTAAGTCAAAAAGAGGTGATGGGGAGACAGGTCAGGGAGAGGAGGGGACCCTTGAGAAGTGGCAAATCCTCTTAGCCAAAGAGTCTTGGGGCCAAAACTCAGTTTATTTACCTGCACATGCTCAAATCAGACCCTGAAATGAAACACTCTGAATCCTATTAATTCCAGATCTTATTGTATGTTAGTTTTTGTCTTAAGACTGAGGAATGATGAAAATAATATCAAGTACCCTTTACTAAGAATTTATGAAGGGCCAGCCAGATAGATAGCTCAGCAGATTAAAGTGCCTGCTTGGGCAGATACGGGGGCTGTGGTTTGATCCCTGGTGTGCCATGCCAGCCCTGCCCCCAGGGCCCCCTGAGACACTGGGTCTGGTGGCATGCACCTTAATCCCAGCACTTGGGAGGCTGAAATCAGGAGAATCACTATGAGTCCAATCTGTGTAGTGAGATTCTTTAGACCCTGTACTAAATACATTAAAAAGAAAAAGAATTTATGAGCCAAAAACATTATGTAGTTCATCTGCTCAGCCCTCCAAAGTCTTGATGAGGTTCTCTTGGGCAGCTTTCTATTACTATGGCAAAACACCTGAGACACACAAATACAAGACAGACATTTTGGTTCATGGTTTCAGAGATTCCAGTCCATGTCAGTTGGTGCACTACATCAGGGCCTGTGGCACAGCAGCACAAGGAGGTGGGTTGCCTAATGGGATGGAAGAGCCAGGAAGAGGCTGAGGTTATTTAAGGATACACCTCAATGACCTAACTGCCTCCCACTAGGCCCTACCTTGTAGCTTCTGCTGCCTCCCAATATCTCCAGGCTGAAGACTAAGACTTTAACATGGGAACTTTGGGGACACATGGGATTCAATGTGCACCAGATTCAAACAGTGGTAGGTTAGGGTACCAGCACCAGAGTACCAGGGTACTTTACTCCATGATGTCCATCCTGACCTCTGCTTCACTATAGGACTTCTCCGGAAGCAGCACTTGGATGTGCTTCTTCGTGAAATGAGGCTAGATAGCTCATGATGCTGAGCTAACTGGGAACTTTCACTTCCCATTGAAAGTTTTCTTTAAAATTGTTCCACCATATTTTAGTTTACATGAGCTCTTTTCAAAAGTCACATCTTATTCCTAAAACATAAGATGCAGTATTTTATCACTCTGAGGATATTAATTACAACTCAGGCTTATTTCATGGCTTTTTCAAAGGGGTTGCCTTCTTAGTCTTTCAAATTGGAGGCTTTTTTTCTAAATGTTTAGTGATTCCTGTCTGAAATTTAAGAGATAAACATTAAAAAGCAAACAGTAAGTTCAGTGCAGCTGGGCTCATAAAATGGAGAAGTTTCATTGGAGAAATCCTGACACATGCCAATCTCATTGCCTCTGTCCAACAAAATGGGGAAGCCAATGCCTCTCTGCCCAGGGCTAGAATGCGGAGATGCTTTTGCTTGCAGTGTTCGCTTCTCCAGGGAAGAATGCTTGTAGGTGGCAGATTGTTTGCATCCTGGAACAGGGTTAGGGAGAACGGCAGGCTAAAGTTAACGTTTCCATTTGTGAGCTGTGTGTGTGCTTGGCTTGGGTGGGGGCAGTACAAGTGAAGGACAGGGTGGTCCTTAGCTCAGAGGAGGAAGGAAGGCGGGCTCCACCTTCGCAGGTTCTTCCCGTCCAATAGCCCTCCTCTACTTGTTTCCAGCCCAGGTCATACCCTTGCCTCCCACAGAAGAGGAATGAGCTCACTGCTCATGCATATCCCTCTCCTTGGGAATTTTAGACTGTAGCTTCTGTGACCTGATTATCTAGAAAAATCCATTCTTCCATGTGCTTTCCTGCATCCAAAGTAGAGGAAATCTTGTCTACATGATTCTCTTTTCCTGTTCTCCTTTTGAACTGTGCCTTTTTAATTCCTCTGCTTTGTATTTAAGTGAGTTCTTTGGAGAGGAACAGGGGATGTGCCCGTTCAGACTTGACTGCGCACTGCTTTCTCACAGGGAGGGAAGCTGCCCTCCCGGGTGCTGGCACCTGAGGGAGGCAGTCTGGCACTGTGTGCTGGGGCTTTACAATTCTCTTCCCGACCAGGTCTGAAATGGTGGCCTGAAACCGTCTTCAGCACACTTGTTGGTAGCTTGTGGTTTAGATCTGAAATACTCCCCCACCCCCAAGTCTCATGTTCAGCCGTGAGGCTTTTGGAAAGAGATAGGCTCATTAGGGCTTCAACTCCCGCATGGAACCACATTACTGGGAGGCAGTGGAACTCAGGAAGCGGAGCCTGGCTGAAGACTGAGTTAGGGTGGCTTCCCCGCAGGACTGCGTTTCACCCTGGCTCCTTCCTCTCTCTCACCATTTCTTGGCTCCCATGTGGTATGCAGACTTCTGCCTCACCCTTTTGCCATTCCTGCCTTGCCACAGGCTTAAAGCCATAGAGCCAGCAAGGGGCTGGAACTCTGAATCTCTGAGCCAAAAGAAACCTTTCCTCCTCTGAGGCATTCAGTCACAGCAATGTAAAGCGAGCACAGTTATCACTGGTGATGATATTGGCCACCACACACAGGCATGCGACTTGCTATGTGCTATGCCAAGTGACTTTTTATGCAATAGTCACAAGTAACTTTTTTTTTTTTTAATAGATGAAGGAGCTCAGAAAGACTTAGAAAAAAATCTTCCAGTCAAACCAATGGTGTAAGTGGAATGTGAACTCAGGTGTCTCTTACACTCCTGATAGCAGCAATAGTGATGACAGCTGCTTACAGGACTTCCTAGGTACCAGTCTGTCCTCCATGTGGCCCTGCCTTGCCTCAGGACTGTAATGGCAGGCAAACCTTGCTCTCTCATTTGCCTCACTGCCTTTGGAATACAAATACATTGAAGGAGTATTTACTTTAAAATCTTATGTAACATTTTGCAGCCTCTTTAGAAACAGCATTGTTCCCCCGCCATGATCTGAAAACAGACTTCCTTTTAATAAGACACATTTAGCCAGGCATGGTGGTGCACGCCTGAAATGCCAACACCTAGAGGCCAAGGCAGAAAGATTGCTTGAGTTAAAGACCAGTCTGGGCTACACAGTAAGACCCTATCTCAATAATGATGATGATGATGATGATGATGATGATGATGCACATCTAGCCCACTTGTATTTTCCTTTACAAGGATCTCTTTGAAAGAACAAAGTAAATTCTTTCTCTTAGGTGACTCACTCTCTGGTTTCTGAAATAGGGAAAAGCCACAGTTTAGTATACTAGGAATCTGTCACCTACATGTTCTTTAGGGTTTTCCATCTGAAACCCAAGCCTGTGCATGCTCGCATGGCTTCTGGGCTGACAGGACCAGGCTGCAGATGACATCCTTCCTGGCGTGGTTGGAGGTACCACATGCTTCATCTTGGCTAGGCAGTTGGGGATCCATATGCACCATATGCCCAGGAGTGCAACGATGCCCAGGTTCCCATCTATTTTTCCACCCCATACACAAGTCTTAACTGTATTCTTGAACCAATGTTTCCTAATCTATAAAATGGATCCATTTATAAAAACAGGTGAGGTTAAATGAAAAAACTACCTAAAAATACTTAGAAGTATGCTCAGTATCAGTATAAGTGTTCAGTGGAGGCTAGCTGCTATGCTTCATTACGGTGGTAACAACCCCTTAACGTATCACTGTGCAAGCGCCTGGCATACACTGTCTTAGGTGGTTCTCAGAACACATTGCCATGCCTACAGAGATGAGGGGACTAAAGCCGAGAGAAGCAGATGTGGGTTCACCCAGAAAGTGATAAAGCTGAACTTCAGGGCTCCTCATTTAATAGGTCTTGTGAGAGTGAGGTTGCTGGGACTTGCAGTACTCCAGGTGGACAAAGCCAGGCTGTGATCTGAAGTATTTTGTTATTGTTTTTATAAGACAGGGTCTCAATATGTATTGCAGGTTGTCCTTGAACTAATTCTGTAGCCCAAGCTGGCCTTGAACTCCCAATGATCTTCCTGCCTCAGCTTCCCAAGAGCTGGGATTAGAGGTGTGTGCACACTTAGCTCTGAAGCATTTTAAATAAGCAAAACTGGTAACTGCCTACAGACCTCAGAAGAAAGGGTTATACATTTCCAAGGCTCCAGTAATTTTTTAATCATCTTATTCTAAATGTTTGCTTTTGGATCTACATTTTGGTCTTTTCAAGTTTGTGAGGTTCAGGTTCCTCACGCCCAGGTCACACAGTTCTACTCTCTACCTTTATGCCTTATGGTGTCCTTATGGATACAAACTACTCAAAGTCCCTTTACATGAATAGAAGTCACCCTTGAATAGAATGGCTTCCTATTTTCCTGTATTAGGTAAGGTGGAAGGTTTCCTGGGGTCTGAATGGGGTGAAGTGATACAAGTTTAAAAAGTCTTGTAAGTAACCTTAGAGCAAGGAATGGTTTGATTTCTGTTTTAAAAACAATGTCTGGAGAAAGGGTAAACTGGCATATATTTCTGTCATCTATTATAGTTGAGTCTTTGATTTGCAAACATGATTTCAATTTTTTTTTTTTTTTGAGTATGAGTGTTGAAGCAAAACAAAACGCAAAGAAAAACAGCCTGCACAGGTTTTGCCACCAAAATTCATTCCAAAGGAAAGAATGACACCAAAATACTTCTTCGTGGTTCTTTGTCCTTAAGAATCCTGGGGTGAATCGGGTCATCTGAAATAGAAGTTCCACTATTTTTACATTCAATTACAAACTGGGAAGTCGCCAAGCTTTCATCTCAGCAAAAGCATCTTCTTTGAAACTGCACCTAGAATTCATCCATTACGCTCTGGGGAAAGGTGAGTCCTGAGTCCTTGCTGCTCCTGGTGCTCTTCCTTTCCGTGAAGAACTTTGAACTTAACCTCCTGCCACCTACAAAGAGAAGGCAGCAAAGGGATGAAGTAGGCCGGCAAGGCTCCCACTGTCCGGCCATCACTCGTGCTTCAGGACGGATAACATGGACATGGTAGCTGGTTGGGGTAGCTGGGCAGCACAGACGGGCCATGCTGTCATTACTTTTTGCTTAATTCAAAGCAATGATGAGGCTCTTCTAAAAAAGGGACTGGGGACACATATGGGTTCTCTTCACATACAGTGGCCACCGGTCTTCACGTGAAGGACACTGGAGAGTCTTTTTGGCCATGAGTCCCATCCTTCTGTTGTCCCATTTCTTTTCAGATGATGAAAAAAGCATCAGAGAATGACTGACAGAGGCTTATTCCTACTTCCAAATATATTATATATGGAAGCACACACACACACACACACACACACACACACAATTTCCAAAATGCAGCAAGGCAAGGAACATTAAAACAATCTGTGTCAGAAGCGTTTATTCAAATTCATTTTTCCATCAGCAACACTGAGCCATTTTTACTATTAGAATTCCCAAAATGGTTCTGCAAAACCGGAGCTTCTTCGGCTGCTGCTGGGGATGACAAGGTAAGGTTGTTTACCTGCTGAGGAATCTGAAGGATATAGTTTACAACCCTGATTTTACTGGGGCTGAGGCATGCCCAATAGAAGGAAAATAATAAAGCTGTGTTTAAGAGGAAATACTGACTGAGGGAAGATTTCAAAAACTTACCAACTCCACAGGAAATGAATCAGAAAAAAAAGCCACGTGAATCTGTCCTGCTGTATGTATAGTGAGAGCGGCTCACTTCCGACTTCCCCATGGACCAAGACTTACAGGTCCTAGTCCACGGGCTGTGTGGGTTCCTTTGAGGCATCTCTAGCTCCTGCTAGAGCCTCTACCTCAGGGAAAGAAAAGGGGTACAGAAGCATGGGCACCATGGGGCCACAAAGCTGCTTGTGACAGTTCCCGCCTCCTTTCACTTTTCGGAGAGACATGGTGGTCTTTTATTGTGTTGCACTGTAGCCTCTAATTGACTCAGAGAAACATAAGACCATACACAGATGAACTTGAAAAGGAGAGAGAAAAATGACTTAAAAGTTACTATAAATAATTAAATGTCAATTACTTTTTGAAATTAAATAGGTAGGTTGAAATATTTACTTAACCATTTGGTAGGCACTGGTTATTGCAAATTAATGAAATACCTGTGGTAATTGAATCTCAGTAAGGGGGTTTCCAAGTGTCAAAATTATAAACAAACTCCAGTAAGAAATAATGAGATAGTCAACTCCCTTCACAGTATTCAATCATATTTGCCAAGCACTTGCTACAGGTTTTTATGTGTTACTTCTGTGTCCTAATTTTTGCTTTAGTTTCAGGGAATGTTTGATCTTGCGAACATGTAACAGCTAAATATGGAGACTGTCTATACTGTTGAGATTCAAAATGTACAGTTACATAAGCTGGTAATTCACGAAGGAGGTTACAAAGTGGGGTTCCCTCAGTGATGTTTACTGTTTTTACTTTTAATTCCTTTTAATGGGGTAACATTTTCTCTTTCTGGAACAAACCCATTGTAATAAAGATTATTCATGTATTCCTAAAATAATATTTAATGAACACCTGGGTAGATGCAAAAACCACCATTGGGTACACAATACCAGTTTATCTCACGGGGTCTCTGTAAGACTCAACGTGCACCCATGTGATACCACTCCAAAGAATATAAATTCTGCATGTACAGCAATGACATGTATTATATGGTATATATAGACATGCTATTTTATTATACACCTGAATGTGTCCCAAACACATTCAACTGTTCTCAAATACAGAAAGTTACAGCAATCTAGGTCTTCTTTTGTAAAAATCTTAACAGTAGCTACTACCTAGACTTCAAACTGCCATCAGTGTGCTGCTGTGCTTTGTACCACCTTGACTCCTCACGTTCACGTCAGAGGTGGGCATCCTCTGTGTCTCAGATGAGGACCATGAGGTCAAGAAACCCTAAGTTTCCAATAACTGAACAACATTAGAACTGGGATTTGAATTTGGGACTATCTGCCCACAAACCCACTCTACTTTTTGTAATGTTCCAAAAATGGATACTTTTATCAGTTCTATTATAGTTAAGTCTCTTTTGTATGGCATTATGAAAAGTTCACCAGCTTCAACAACTATCAAATAAAAACACCATTTCTCTTGCTAACTCAAGTATCCCTGTGAACAGAAGTCATGGTTCCAGGCTGTGTGGTTTGCTCCTTCCGGCCTCATGGCCTGACCAGTATGTTTTCCACTATGTAGTTATCCAGCCACTCATTTTACTGTCTCACTTTCTCCTACTGTCCTTGTGCTTGTAATTTGCTGAGGCCTAATAAACTAAATAACCAAAGGTCCTAGAACGGAATCTAAGGCAGTAGTTCTCAAAGATCAGTGTCCATCATGTTTGCGGTGAAAATGCTTAAATTATGTAGGTTCTGTGGACCCACGTCCAGATGTTCCAATTAGCCCGTGATAAAGAACAAAGGCTTTGTGACTACAAAAGCCTCATTCTCTAGGGAAGGTCCATTTTTATCAGCTTTCAGACTTTTGTCTGTGGCCTGGATAGCTGAGATTATTGTAGATCTGTCTGTCTATCTGTCTGTCTGTCTGTCTGTCTGTCTGTCTGTCTGTCTGTCTGTGTCTGACTGTCTCCTCTCTACCAACCTTCTTGTCCACCCATCCTGCTGAGGACTAAATATAGAGTACAGTTTCAATAACTTCCTGTATTTTCTCCCTTTTGTTGAATTGATTGAACAAAACGGCAACAGATTTTAAAAGCACCATAAAAATGACATTCCTTCAACCCCAAACCTTGTCTCAGTTTATCAAAGTGTCTTGAAGGGCAGCTCGGAAACACGAGCTTGAATCTTGGTTATCTGATTGATAAATAACCTAACAAATCTGAGCTACTATTTCTTGGCTTATCTTCAAAAATGTAGATAATACCTACCTACTTCTTAGGGATGCTAGCAGCTCAAGAAAAAAAAATGATTGCAAACATTTGGTAAGCACTGAATAAGGGGGAACTTTTAGTTAACTTAGCATATATAGGGCTTCCAAATATAATTATCACAACAGTTTTGTGACCTTTTAAGGGAATCAAAATTCATACACCCTCAGTCAGTTTACAGAGACAAGCTCAGGGACAAGTCCTTCATAATTTTAGGTGATAAATAAAACTCACATATGTAGGTTGCCACCCTTACTTCAGAAGCATTACACAGGCCTAGAAGTACTGACTCCTATGTCCCAACACAGGGAATGTGAAGAAACCAAGACCTTTCTATTTTAAATATTAGAGACAAACCCTAAATATTTATAATGGAACAGTATTACCTTGGTGGAAGAAACAGGCATACTAACATGAAAAAACACATTTTATTGCACTTAAGTTATAAGAAAATAAAATTTCTAAGTGAATCAAACCATAGACACAATCCCTTTAAAGGTTGTTTTCCTCCATCATGTCAGGCTGTTACATAACTAAAATTAACCAACTTGAATCTGATTGTTTTAAATCAGACTATAAATAAAACAACAACAACAAAAAAAAAATAAGCAGGAGGAGGAAGAAAGACCGCCTAGGATACAGTGTTAAACCACTTTCACAGTTCAGCTTGAGTCGCGGCTCCTGGAGAATGAGGCGAACCACCTGACGTCCTTCCCCACACTGGCTTGCGTGGGACGCCTTCACTGCAGAGACCCAATCGTTCCTTTCTTGTCAGTTACTCAGAGCAAGAAAACTGTAACAGTTGTTTTCCCAAATACTGTAAAATGCTAAGACTGACCAGCAACTTTAATTTTGTGTCTTATATATTTTTAAAATATTTTGTCAGTTTTATTATGTACGTTCATCCATTCACCACAGCCCTCAAAAAGAAAAGTTTCTCCACAGAACAGGCATTAACAACTCTGTTCCAAGGAATGTGTTTTAATTTTTTTGCCCAGATAAAAGAAAATAAGCTTTGCACACACTCTCAATTCTTTACTTGCAGGCAAACTTCACTCTTTATTATCTGAAACTCTTCCATTCTCAGCCTCTTAGAGGCACAGATGGTTCAAGTTTCAGTGACAAAAAGTCTTTTTTCTGTAACCAAACTAGAGCAAATTTGGAATTCAGTCTGGGACTAAAACGTCACAGCAGAAAAAAAATAAAAAAAAATAATTTGCTTTTTTCTTTCTTTCATTTAGCAGCATAAATAAGTTTGGCCACTGGGAGTACAGTACAGGGGCGGGCCAACAATCCCATATTTGAAGACCTACTTCTAGCACCAGCATCAAGAATTCAATCCATCTCAGGACTCACAGAACCCAGGACAACTTGCCACCTTTGAGCAATGTATGCACTGAAGAGTGTCTCTGGAAGCAACAGTAAATAGATGAACAGAGGCTAATACTGTGATTGATTGACATTGGCAATGGTTGGCAAAAAAAAAAAAAAAAAAGAAAAAAAAAAAAAGAAAAAAGCTTTTCATGATAACTGTACAAAAACAATTCACAGTAATTTCTTTTTCTTTCTTTCTTTTTCTTTCTTTTTTTTTTAAGCTTCTCCACTTCAGAAAAACGACTTTTTGTTGCAGATGCTCTCTAACTAGAAAGTCAACCAGTACTTGTTTTGATATTATTGCAGTTCCTTTCTAGGTGACAGTGGTAAAAAGAACAGGCTAGCAGACTCTAGTGATGTTTCAGCATTAACACTGCCCAAGGACCACTGGAGAAGAAAATAAAGAAATAATTGCACCTGGTTTGATTTAGAAAGTCTCATTTTGCAAAGCTGCCCTCAGTCAAAAGTAAAGCCTTTCTGGGATGAGACAGCGGACCGTTCTCTTGTCAGTTATGGTGTGTCATCTCTTCCTCTTTCCTTCTTAGTCTGTAGGTCTTTTCACTCTGTTGCCCCAAGCCAACATCCTGCACCACTGAGTACAAGGGATTTTTTTTTTTTCATTTTCTTTTCTTTTTTCTTTTTTCTGTTTTTTTTTCCTTTTTCATTTTTTCCCTTTTTTTTTTCTTTTCTTTCTTTCTTTTTTTTTTTTTTTTTTTTGTATGCAGGGGGAAGGGCAGGGAGTGTATCTCTACACCTCTGGACAAAATTCACCTCTTCTGCTCTTCACTTCATGTCCACATCGAAGTCCAGCACCAGCAGCTTGGTTTCTTCAGTCCCGTTCCGACTCCCAACTGCACACACCAGCTTTGTGTTGGAGGCTCTGATCCGCCACACAACTCCCCCACTCCCCCCACTTTCCAATGTGACTAGGTTTCGAATAAATTCACCCGTTTTCAAGTCCCATAGTTTTACAGTCCCATCATCTGAGCTGGTAATGACAAAGTTCTTGTTGAACTGTAAACAGGTCACAGCACTCTGATGCTTGTTGGGACCTAGGCAAAACCAAAGGCACTTAGTTACTGGTTAGGAACCTTGGCTAGGAGTCAGTCACATTGTAGTCTTCTACATTAGAACATACAATAAATGCAACATTTCAAATGATGCATATTTAGAAACCTTGTTCTAAGTATTTCAGGATCAGCTAGGATGTAAGGAAATCTGGTAGCTATTTGTAACTGGAATGTTAATGTTCAAGAGTCAGCTTCCAGGAAGCCTGGTAAACTACCAGGCACATACTTGCTTTTCTGGCTGCGTGAGAGAGAGCTTTCCCACAGTGGTAAAGACAGCACAGGCTCCTGTGTTCTGCTGATGCACAAATGGCCTAGGAGATCTGTTACCTGGCCACTTTGCACCAAGCAGCCAAACGTGAGGCTGAGTGGACACTGTTCCAGAGCCAAGGGTAAGCTGAGGAACAAAAAGGGGCAAGGCTGTCTACCACTTGACCTCACCAAAAAACTGAAGGGCGAGACAAAGAAAAGGCAATCAGTAAGAAGCCAACACTGTTCTGCCTCATTTAATGGTATAGATGCCCGCATGCAAGTTTTTGTGTTTCAGAGGACACTATTATTCCTTTCCACTCTATGAAATTCAAACTAAATGACTATGTTGCTTCTCTGAAACAACCAAAATCTTTCTTCTCAAGTTGTTTAAAGAGATATAGACTCAACTGAACAAGCAGGACTGTAAGGAACAAGCAGATGTGAACACAGGTATATAAACAAGTTTGTATTAAAACACAGCCTGAAACACTTCCTCACAGGGGCCTGGCTCTGGAGGTCAGAGGGAAGAAGCTTGGAAGGTTACCTGGAGGAAACGCTCTGGCTGAGGTGAGCCCTACTGGATGTGAAGGCTCCACCCATGTTTCACCACTGAGTAACAATAACATTTTTAATGGATAAAACTATAGATGGGCCAGTTTTTACCTTGCAATGTTTGTAAACACTGTCCTGTTTTGATATCCCAGATTTTAACTGTAGAATCTGCATTCCCAGAGACAAGAATATTGTCTTTGAGTTCCATTCCACTGGTTAGCGACTGGTGCCCTGTTAACGTATGTATGCAATTCCCCGTCTCCACGTCCCAAACTCGGATGGATGTATCAAGAGAGCCACTCACCACATGGATGCCATCAAACTACAAGAGACACAGCTTGTTAGAACAGAGATGGATACACTTCGTATCAAACATTCTCCTTGCTCTTAACATGGAGGCAAATATGGCAACAGCCAAGACCAGGAAAAATAGGACGTACCAGGATAAAGTACATGCCACAGGCAACTTCACAGTGTGTGGGGTTACAATGCTTTCATCAGAAATGTGCATTTTCTATGCCTGGTAGCTTCAAACTAGATGCAGAAACAACTTCAAAAAAAAAAAAAAAAAAAAGAGTGCTGGATAGCTAGCTCAGCAGTCTAAGGGCTTGCCTGGCAAGCACAAGGACCTGGGTATGATTCCCATATTGCATGTGTGCTCCACCCCAGGGTGCTGAGCTGGCCAACAAGACTGGGTGTGGTGGCGCATGCCTGTAATCCCAGCTCCGGAGAGGCTAAAACAGGAGGATCAGTATGAGTCTGGGCTGCGTAATGAGACCCTATACCAAATACATAAAATTAAAAAAAGAAAGAAACCCTGAAATAACACCACTTTAAATCATCTGATTCCTTCCAATAGCTTATAACAGGGATGAGTCAGTGAGGACTGCCATTTGGGTTTGTCTCCACAGGAAGCTAAAACTAATGACAACAGCTGTGACAAAAGACTGTGCTTATCAGCACCGGAGGCACAAAAGGGCTAGAGATAACTTTCCTGATGTTCAAAGGGTAAGTTCCCATTAAAAACTGTATGTAAAATAAAAGTTTCATTTACAAGAACCTAATGCTAATTAGGAAATGTGCCAAAAGAGAATGCCATCTAGAATTGAAAAAGGCAGCATTATGGTACCAAAAGCAAGCTATGCAACATCTCCAGCTTTCCAGCTAAGTAAAAACCAGTAAGTGTCCATCAATTCCCAGGAGATTTTATTTATATGTATATTGGCTAACTCCTTTCTACCCAGTGGTCTATTTTAAGAATATTGTATTTCATTAAGGTTCTGAGCATATCACAAAACTTCAAAGCAACTGCAGTCAGTTCCCTTTCCTTCAAGCTCATCACCTTTTCAAATTTTAACATTTTTATTATATATCAATATTTAATGACATGAACAGGACACTATATATTAAGAAATACTGTCAGAGCAGCAATGTCAGCATTGGGATTACATACTAATTTGCTGATCATTAAGGAGCAGTAGCTGGTAAATAAACTATGTAATTAATGGGATATATTTTTAAGAAATTGCATACACTGCCTTTCAGGAAATAAAACCCATTTTCTAAATCTATTAGTCTTCTTAATGACCTTTAAATATGACAATTTATTCATGGATATCAGGTTCAAATGTAAACAAAAAATTAGGCTAGTCAAATCTACTTCTTTAAGCATATAAATCAGTGGGCCCAGGACAACAGAGCGGCTTCATACAGATGGAGTCCACTCCACTTTGGTGTTGTTTTTTTTTCCCCCCCAGTACTGGGATTCGAAGTCAGGACCTGGTGCCTGTAAGGCAGGTGCTTATGCCACTGAGCTATATCCCCAGCTCCACCTCCACTTTGAATGGGGCTGGAACCACGATTACACAGTCCATCCACTTTCAGTTATCAAGGCAAAGGGGGAGTTTTGCCAAATTAATCCTCTGCCAAGTTTATTAAAATCCAGGCTATTTTCCTGAGACTATTAACATACCAAACTAAGAGCCCCAAAGTCTCAGCTCCTAAGACAAATATTTGTATTTTAGAGGAAAAATGGATCACAGAAATTAAAACTATTAAACTATTTAAATAATTTTGAAATTCATATTTTCTTCATGCCAATTTTCAAGTACAAGCAAACAGCAGGTGAGGTGGCTTTATCTGTTTTGGACGGACTAGATCAGCCATCTGACAGTGACCATCTGAATGGCACAACCGTGTGACTCGGGGGCAGAGCATCTCGGGGATGGGTGAGGAGACACTTACCTGTAAGGAATAGACCCTATTAGTGTGCCCCTGCAGCGTGTGCAGACAGGTCTCGGTCTCCGGATCCCACACCTTCACCATGAAATCATACGCTCCACTGACAACCCTCCTGCCATCGTACTGAACGCAGCGGACTGCTGCCACATGACCCATCAAGACATGTAAACACTGGCCTGTCTCGATATCCCAAACCCTAAGAGTGGCATCTCGAGAACCACTGACAACTCTGTAGGGCAAAAGGGAAAAAAAGGACATTATAACTTTCAGTAACATGAGCAACACAGATGAAGCCTGTGATTTTTTTAAAGGCCCCTCCTTTTTCTTGAGCATGGACAGCTGTTTTCTCAAGAAGTCCTCTGCAAAACCTTGATACAAAACATACCACTGGGGCTGGGGAGATGGCTCAGAGGAATAAGCACTTCCCTGGCAAGCGCAAGGGCCTGAATTCAATCCCTGGTTCTGCCAACAACAACAAAACATACCACCAAGCAATTCTGCTTGAGATGGGAAGCGGGGATGCTTAGAATTCCACCGGGTGGGCTGCTTCCCTCATGTGTGGACTTCACTAACACTATAAAGCTGTGTGACTGCGCTGCTTTGTAGTGCTGGGAATGAAACTCAGCACCTTGCATGTGCCAGACAAGTGCTCAACCCAAGGTGTCCCCTCAACCCCATGCAGTTCTATGGCACACAGCTTAAAACTACTGTATTGTATTAAAAAGGAAGGTGGCTATCAATATATACAATGTGGTCCCAACAATGTGGGCATAGGTATCAAATGTTTATGGGGGAAATGAGTGGCATTACCTTGAAGAACTTAAATATCTTCTTCGTGTTGCCATTTTCCAAATTTTCAATTATGAATACACATTACCTTTGTGATTAGGTAAGAAAATCCAATAAAGATTTTTTAGCAAAACCTTTACAACTCAGAATTTTGGATTTAAGAACTGATGGATAGTTTATACTATAAATTCTGGTAAAATTAACTAGTTTTAGGCATGTTTTCAAAAAAAGGCTGTTTATGCTGTTAATCCTTAAATTTACAAATACTGAATAGGCAATGGGGTTCAGATTATTAAAGACATATTTGCAGAAGCAACAGGAATTCATGGCCCATCATTATTAAAGTTACACTCTTCTGAAAAACACATATATATGGCAATATAATAATGCAACCATCTTTGGATTACAAAAAAAAAAGCTGAGACCTCAGACATCCTTATGTTATTCCTAAGAGAAAAGAAGTGTTACTTTTTATATTGGACAGCAGAATGCTGAAGCACTGAACATAGCCACAACTGAATCACTAGGTTTCTTAACACACATATTCAATAGGTTTCAGCCACAAAGCACACTCTTTCAAGTCCATTCAAATTCCAAGTACTCTCCTTACACATTACAAATCTATGGTGAAGTATGGATGACTCAATTGGTAAGCAACCAATTGCAGTAGGATTCTAGAAGGTCTTACTGTTAAGAAGCTTTCAGAGTAATCTTTTAACAAAATAAAAAACACATTTATTTAACAGGGGTACAATGAAGACATGTCAATAGGAAGATTTTCGCAGAAGGGCACTGTAGCAAGAGTAAAGAACAATAGTGAAGGAACTGAGAAGGAAAAGATAAGCAGTCTGGACTGGTTAAAATCATTTTGAAAATTGGATTCTGCATTGAGGATTTCTTCCTTAATTCAGTAGGCAAGAGAAGGCTCCCGGCATTTCAGAACAGGTTAACGAAACTGTCATAATTATACATGGGCTCTCTGTCAACTGTATAAAAGGTAAGGAGACTGCACTTGGAAACTACAACAATAGTTCCAACAACAGATAGTAAGAGATAAATTAGCACTCCCAGGCCTCTGCTTTCGTCTAGATTTGAGGATTATGACAAGAGCTGGGCAGGTAAGTAACAGAACTCAGAAAAGAAAGTCTGAGTGACTAAATTTGTCCACTTGCAGAAATACAGACATCAACAAAGAGAAAATGACTTCTGTTTGAAGATGACGAATCATGAGACAAAAAGGATTAGTGAGTAGAGTTTCAAGAAAGCAGCCCACCGGGCTGGGGAGATAGTTCTGCAGTGTAAGCACCTGCCTGGAAAGTGCAAGAACCCAGGTTTGATCCCCAGTACTGTATGCTGTGCCAGCCCCACGCCACGCCGGCCATTGAAACTGGGCATAGCAGCACATGCCTGTCATCCTAGTGCTGGGGAGGCTGAGACAGGAGGATCACTATGAGTCTGAGCTATATAGTGAGATGCTGTACTAAATAAATAGAAAGAAAAAAAAGAAAGAAAAAAGCAGCCCAGAATATACCAAATGAAGAAATTCAAAGCCTGCAATTCTAAGCCAAGATGATATGGCTTTCCTAATTTAGAAACATTAAAGTCTATTTTAAAAAATCATTATCACTATATCAGTAACGACTCACAAGAGACAGAAGGCGCCAACTACAATGGGGTTTTTTCTGGTACCTTTTCTCGTGCAGATGCATGCAGCGCACAGTGGAAGTGTGCCCATACAGCGTGTGTATACATTCCCCAGTCTCTGCGTTCCACACCTTGAGAGTCCGGTCTGTAGATCCACTAATGATGATATTGTCTCTCATCTGTGATGACCAGACTCCACCTGTATGCCCCACTAATGTTCTCAGACACTGGAAAAACACTTAAGATAATTAATTTTGGGTAGAAAGGAAAGTTATTTAAAGTAATATTTTAATAGCACATTAAAATTTGGAATAAGCTATAAAATGCATTTGGTCATCAGAAAATTTTTTGTGCACTGCTATAACTTGGCCCATCACTACTGACTGCTTAGTCTATGCAGTATCATTATGTACACATTATATACACATGTACACCAACTGAGGAACAAATGTGTAGAAAGGAAACATGATATGAAATTTATGTAAGGACTGGGAAGATAGCTCAGAGGCTTAAGCACCTTCCTGGCAAGTACAAGATTCTGAGTTTGATCCCCTGTTACCCCCACAAAAAAGAAATTTATGTAAGAATCATGTGATATAAACACATTGTGACAGAAAGCAAAAGTAAGAGATGAATACAATGTGCAACAGCTCTCAGCTGGCCTCCTTGATGAAATAACACTAAAACTACAATTTGGGTTGCTGCACAGAAACAGACAGAACGAACTGCGGGTGGCTACATACCACACTTCATCTGAGTCTGCCCCAGGGCAGGAGCGAGGAGTTAGCCAAGCTACTGCTAAACAAGTAAAGGCAGACATTAAAACCCTGAAATTAATCCAACACTAATATTATACCATGAAATATGAAGCTGCTTTTAAAAATTTGAACATCTGACTTCCAATATTTATAAGATTCTTGTCTAAGAAGCAATATGGTAAACGATACTTTTTAAAACATGAATTTTTTTTTCTCCACGACTTTGTAGGTGGCCAATTACTTAATTTATAGAGATAAATATCTGCTACAGAATCACTAAGGTATAATACTATATGAAGTAAATCTATTGCTTGGATTGCATTTTTCTTCAGAGCCATATTTAAAGGCCTACTCTGCTTAACTTCCATATCACAAGAGTCTGACATTAACTCTAGATTAACATAATCTTAACTTCTAAATTATAGGTACCTTATTAACAAAGTAGTTTATATGGAGAAACGCTGTACTTTTGGAAGACATTAAAACAGATGAAGTATAACTTGGACGGGAAAAAGCGAGCCAATAAAAAGACATATCTGAAAATATCTTAAAATATTTAAGTCACAGAGACAGACAAACTTCTTAAATGAAGAAAGAACTGAATGATACCCTTATATGGGAAATGTCATTATCATCGTGCCAAGGGGATTGTCACAAATCTGGTGTGGAGCTAAGCTAGAAGCCCTGATAGTCACTATCATAGTAAGTAAGGATGGCTGATGCGTGGGTAAATAACTCCAAAAGATAACCGTGAAGTGCAGAAAGAAGTAAACTTACTTTGCCTGTGACTGCTGACCAAACTTTTAGAGTGTTGTCATCAGAACCACTAACTATCCGGTTCCCACAGAACTGTAAGCACGTAATCACGTGATCATCATGTCCTTTCAGCACCTATCAGAGAGATGCATAGGTTAAGAAAGTGCCACTACATTACATTCTTTCAAATACTGGTGAAAAGAAAGAGGCAGTCATAAAGTAGGAACAGTAACCCACAGTCTATTTATTATATAAAAATTTATATAATATAAAGCCTTCCTGGCTTATATAAGTCCTTCCTGGCTAATGACCACCTTGAACATTTTATTTCCATATTCTATTATTTTCATTTCAAAGACCTACCATTACAATTTTACTGAATCAAGGTCTCCATAAAGTTGGTTCATACTTAAATGTATTTTATAATCATCTATTTTACATTTAAAGAAAAGGAATGTGTCTTATACATACAAGAATTTCTAACACAAGAACAAAACACTTCCTAATTATAAAGATGAGTAACAGTTATCAGTTTTTTCAACTTCAACAAAAAAATCTGCCATAATGTATAGATATCATTTCCCCAAACTTTTTTTGTTATAAAATTACATCTAAGAATTTCAAGCGTTTTTACCATTCTCTATATACTTGAAAGGTTGTAAAACAAAAAAATCAGGGTTACACTTCAATTTATAAAAATAAACCACAGAAAAGCCATCCTAAACCAAAACACAGGCACTCCTCAAGAAAACCATGTTCAGGCAATGTGATCAGAGGAAGCTATAAATTCTTGGGAAGAATACATATGGCACAACACATTTCAAGAAGCTATTCAGAGATTTTAATTTACCTACGATGAAAGCATGAAAGACATACAAGTCATCTCATTTTTTTCTTCAAGTAAGTTAGTTATCACATCAGAAAAATGAGCAGTACAGGAACAGTATCAATTATATTTTCTGTTATTTTAAAATACAGCTTCCTTTCCACTGAAGATAGGTGTGGAGCTATACTGCTCGCCAAGAAGTGACACAGTGCTGGGGGTAGGACCACTGTAGGTTTCTGTTACATGGTAAGCCTTCAGTTACCTTTGGAGATTTGAGTTCTCCTCGCCTCCAGTTTGTATCAATCCTGTGCTGTCTGATGTATGCACTCTTCCATGGACTGTGTATGAAACCTGGCTTTATTACTTTTCTTCTCTTGATGTGCAATGGCTCATCAATCCCTGAAGTATCAAAGAATTCAGAAGAATAATTCCCTTTATCAGTAATAAAAAATACACACTTAAAAATTGTCCTTTATACTTAGTAAAATGAAGGACATAGTTCTATTTCTGATACTGGGAATATAACCATCATGTAAAGGGGACGTTCTGTATGGGACATTTTTGTATTCATTATTTCATTTCTTTCTAAAAATGATTCTAAGAGATGCTGGTGAGGCTATGCAGATACTGGATTGTGCATTGCTCGAGTGAATGTAACACAGTACAGCAGTTGTGGAAAACAGTATATAGGCTCCATCAAGAAATTAAACAGAGCTAACATAATCAAGCAAATCGACTTCTCAATATATACCCAAAATATAAAAGACTTGAACAGGTAACTATACTGTGCTCACAGCAGTACCATTCACAGTAGCCAAAAGGTAGAGGCAATTCAAATGCACACTGACGTGGTAAATACACACAGTGGAGCATCACTCACCCTTAAGAAAGGAAATCCTAACAATTGCCTTGACATGGATAAGCCCTCAAGACAATATGCTAAGTGAAATACAACAATCACAGAAGGGCAAATACTGTATGATTTTACTGGTCTGAGATAACAGACCAGTCACACTGATAGAAATAGAAGGTGGCTGCCGCCAGGCCCTAAAAGAAGGAAGATGGGGGGAAGTTACTACTAAATGGACATGGAGTTTCAGCTAGAAAAGATGAAGTGCTGGTGACTGTACCGCAAATATAAATATGTTTAATGTCACTGAACTATGCACTTAAAATTGTTCCATTAATAAATTTTATTACATGTTACCACAATTTTTAAAAAGCCATTAAAAAACAATTCTATGAGAGAAAGTGACACAGATGATTAACCCCACGTTATATGGACACTAGAGAGGAAGGTGCCACTGTGTAGCCAGGTCAGGGGTATGGCAGGAGCAAGATGAGAAACCAAGGGCCCTGGCTCTTCACCGAGAAGTTTAACCAGAACAAGCCACCAGTGCTCCCCACCTGACTTCCTGACACCATGGGCAGGATTACCTACAGAGTACCTGTGGCCCTGTACTTTCATAGAAATTTTGCTGCTTAGAAGCAAATAGTATCTTAATATATTTTTTTCAAAATGTATAAATATTTGCTGAAAAAAGTCCTCCACTTAATATTGGTGATGTCTATACCATTGTAAGAGAAAAGATCATAGAAGAAAACAAAATAAGTTTTTAGGAATAGAAGCTCTACAACAGGAAGACAATGGGAGGACACTACTATGTCATGGTGGCACATGCCTGTGATCTTAGCACTCCAGAGGTAGGGGCAAAAGGATCCAGAGTCTGAGGCCTGCTTGGACTCCCCAATGAGTTCAAGTTCAGCCTGCACTCTAGAATAAGACTGTCTCATCAAATCTCACCAAACCAAACCAAACTAAATCAAACCAAACCAAAATAAAGTTTAGCTCATACTAGGTGTTTAATAAATATTTATGTAAAGAATGAATACTCAATATTTGATAATATATCTTTTTAGTTTCCTTTAAACTATCTTCATCTTGACTTTTTAACTACTGCATCCAAGAAGGTGCGTGTAAATGAAGACAGTCTTGGACAAGCAACCAAAGTCCCCCTCTTTTTGTTTATTCACCATTATTCCACTTGCACATAAAATTTACTCTTATTTTGTGTACCTATTTTAAACAAGCACACCGCTTTTCTAAAGTAATAATACACCCCCTGTGCAAATTTGAACCTTGGGCCAGCCAGACAGCTCAGCAGACTGAAGTGCCTGCTTAGGCAGAGCGCAGTGACTGAGGTTTGATCCCCAGCGAACTGGGCAAGCCCCGCCCCAGGTCATGCTGAGACAGCGATTGAGACTAGGTGTGGTGATGCGCACCTGTAATCCCAGTGCTTGGGAGGCTGAAAACAGGAGAATCACTACCGAGTCCAATCCATGCAGTGAGATTCCGCAGACCCTGTCCTAAATACATTTTAAAAAAAAAGAAAAAGAATTTGAACCTTACCCTCTTCCTTGCATTTCTCTCTCCAGAGAAGGTTGTCTTCAGCCAAAATTCTCCAGTATCGACACGTCTGAGCTGCCTGTAGCAGGTCTTTGGGGTCCAGAAATGAAAGCACATAAAGTGCCAGCTACCGAAAAGAAAAATGCACAGTATTTCCATGTTTAAAGAGACTGAAATCCCCAGTACCACAAAAAAAAACTTAAGAAATATATTAACCATTCTCTAAATAATAAGATACTTATAACTATAAGTATACATAAATATAGTTATAAATAAATATAAATTCTACATTATAAATGTAATTTTAAATAAATATAATTCCACATTATAAATAAATATAAATCTAATTCTATACTATGTCTAAATTTATGAAAGGCAGTACATTGAATTTTTACAACTAGACTAAAAACCAGTGCCCTAAAGCTTTTTATAAATGTCAATAATTCCACATCTTGAAGGAATACTATGTCTACTTTTGCCTTTGTTCTGAGCCTCAATTCATTTTATGTTTTACTTTTTACTTTGTTTACTTTTGTTTTCCCTCACATTACAATATAATTTCACTAAGTGTTTTGCCCAGCCTGACTGATAAGAAGTAGGATCCTTTAAGTTCTATGTGGCTTAATTTCAGATCACCTGCCAGATATCATAATTAGGAGGTCTTCATTGCACCTAAGTGTTTACCACAATGATGAACTGTGAAACATTTATAGCCCTGACACCCAAGACCACTGTTAACTTGCTCTACATATACAAGTATTTGGGTTCTAATTACTTTATGGTGCTTATAGGGTTTTCTTGAAGGGCCACAAAGAGTTACATAATTGAGGTAGCTCTTCAGCATACTACTGATTTTAAAATTGTGTTTATAATATTTGCAAACCATCATTTTTTTACTCTGTATAGTTAATTCCAGTAAACAAAGGAAAATACAATAATAGCTTGACATATATAAAAAGTTAAATTATATAACAATAAAGATGTATCTAAAAGGAGCAAGGAAGTTCAGTTTTCATAAGCTAAATGACAAAGATTAAATCAAACTATCACACGAAGGGCCAAGGGCCACACGGGCGTGAAGGCACAACTTGCACGGCTTTCTGGAATTGAGCAAGAATCACAGGGTATGAACTATTTCTTCCCAGCTCACCAATGAGCTCTGATTTACTGAGGACGTTCTACGTACTAGGTATCAACTAGGCAGTATGCACGTCAGTTTAACACCACTACTGATGAATGTGTAAAAAACTTTTCATGAAGTAAGTGTTTCTACCAAAGAAGAGCTGCATCCAATCTCACAATTACTCAGTGGTGTAAGCGCCTGCCTGGCAAGTGCAACGTCCTGAGTTCCAGCCCTGGTACTGGAAAAAAAAAACCCCAAAACCAACTAAACAGTCATTGAAAAGGGCATAACTATCAGATTCTAGAATGTATATGTATGTATACCTGTATATGCTTAATATGTACATATGCTTAATTTTGAAAACACCAAGCAATCCGAGCCTGGGCAAGTTTGCTTAGTCCAGTGTAATAGTAATGTGATGTCACCGTATTATCAACTTTTATGAAAATTATAATTTTCAAAAATGTTACCAGGCACAAAGATATTTACATGAAAGATACTAACTAATGCCCAAGACACTATAATGGTCAGGCATAGTGGTGCACACTTGTAATCCTAACATTCAGAAAGCTGAGGCACAAAGATTGCTGAGTTAAAGGCCAGCTTGGGTACAAAGTGAGTTCAAGGCCAGCCTGAACTTCATAATGAGACCCTGTCTCAGAATAAAAAAAGGAGGCCAGCCAGAGAGCTTAGTGGATTAAAGCACCTGCTTAGGCAGACACAGGGACCAGGGTTCAATCCCAGGCATGCCATGCTAGCCCAGCCCTTGGGGAGCACTGAGAGGGTGATTGGGACTATCAATGGTGGTATATGTCTGTAATCCCAGCGCTTGGGAAGGTGAAAACAGGAGGATCACTACAAGTCCAATCTGTGTAGTGAGACTCTGTGGACCCTGTACTAAATACATAAAAAAATAAAAAATAAAAAAAATCACATGAACAAGTCTGTTCTTTGCTTTCATTAACTGACTGAAGGAGCAACCATCAAGTAGTTCAAATGCTAGGATATAACAAGACTAGAACAGGTTAGATTTAAAGTTAACAGGTAAGATATCCTGCACCAAAAAAAAAAGGGGGGGGTGGGGGCTGGGGAGATGGCTCAGTGGAATAAGCCCTTCCCTGGCAAGTGCAAGGGCCTGACTTCAATCCCTGGTTCTGCCAAAAAAAACCAAAAAAAAGATATCCTGCACCAACAGTGATGAAGAGATCCTTAAGTCCAGTGTCTGCATGCATTAAAGAGAAATGTAAAGCAACGGTCAGGTAGTAAGGAAAGTTAAAGCAGAGCTCCACAGCTAAGAGCACACTTTCCTTTACAATAGGAAAGTCTCCAAATCAACCATGCACTTCAGCTTGTTAGTGTGTCTATATGGTATGTATTTACTTCCATGAAACAGAAAAAGGAGAGGGAATGCAGAAGAAGGAAAAGCATATCAGCAAAGGGAAAAATAAGTGCACAAGTTCTTGGCAACAAAGGCATGAGTTTTTTAATTCATCTGCAAGTAGAAAGGAAACAGCAGTTAGTTACACGATTCTAATCATGTATTATGGAGAAGTATATCAGTTCCTCTAAGGAAACAAGTCTGGTCATGCAGGGGTCTAAAAAGGGATTGAATGTTTGTGTTCCCTAAAATGTATTAATGTCCCCCCATGGGAAGGGCTTTGGGAAGTGGGGCCTTGGAGCATTGATTAGGCCATGAGAACGCAGCCCTCAGAAACAAGATCTGTACCCTGTACACGGGAACCCTGAGAATTCTTGGCGCTCTTTCTGCCACCCCAGTAGAGGATACAAGCCAGCAGACATCTGCAACCTGAAGGCAGGCCCTCACCTTGAACCTCCCAGCTATCACGACTGAAAGAAATGAATTTTTCTTGTTTTTAAGTCTATGGTGCTTTGCTACAGTAACTGCAACTAAAACAAACTCCTTATAGGAGACAGAGGCCATGATGCTGTTCTTAAAAAGTAGCCAATACTTTTCTAGGATTGCTATGTTTCAGTGGACTTAGGAAAAAAATTTAAAGAACAACAACAACAAAATATTAGTTAATAGGATATTATCAAGTTTTGCTCCAGATCACCTAATCTTATTGCTGTGAGTCTCCTGGTGTTACTTTTAAAATAAGGACCATGCTATTTATCACAAGTCGGTCATGTGAGACTACTGTAATTTTTATCACGGTTTCCAAGTTTAATAAGCAGATGTCAGTAAAGAGCTCTGAGGTGCATTCTAATGAATTCTAAGAAAAAAATCTGTAAGTCAATTTCCTGACATGACAATAATGTTTTAAATAATGGAAAGACTGAGTTTCTGACGCAAGTGCTAATTTCCTTAAGGAGTTGCATCTATAGTATTATTTTTTCCACATACAAAACAAAGTATTTTTTAAACCAGGAAAATTTTTCTGGTATTTGTAAACCAAAAACCAACATAGGTAATATTATGAGGCAGGGCTCACTCCTATTTTTCAATTTGACTTCATTTTTAAGAGAATTTTAACTGGATTCATCGTCCTTATTAATAATTTGTGTTCAGTTCTTAAGGTTCTTTAAAGTATTTTCAAATTCTACTGATTTTAAATCACATTTTTGTCAGTTAAAACATTACAAAATTCAAATGCAGTAAAACAAAACAAAATTTTACCCTACCTAGAGATAAACTAGACTACTGAGAAAGTACATTTAACAAAAATTTTACCCTCTAAAACTAGGAGAACATAGGAAACTATCAAAAATATATCAAATATATCAAACTATCAAAATGAACAAATTTACTTTCAGTCAAATATAAAAGTAATTATTATTATTATTAATTCCCTTCTGGAAGGAAAGACAGACTATGTCATTTTCATAAGCCAAACTTATTCAACAGGTTTAATTTCAGAAAGAGCTAGCTTGAATAAACATTTTTTTCTGCTTTTTACAAGCACCCCTAAGGAAAAAAAAATCATTTCAGGAAAAAGGATTTTTTTTTTTAAAAATCAAGTTTACTTTTCCCTAGAGTTATGCTTACTTTCATATACTAAGTATGATAAAATTATATTACTTATATTTATACAAAATTACAACTGGAACCATCTTTAATGCCACTAGAATATTTAGAATGATTATCTGATCAGCACGGGAGTTTTGACCTGCTCCATTTCCGACCTGGGCCGGGTTCACCCCTCCTTAGGCAACCTAGTGGTCCCCTGCTCCCGGGAGGTCACCATGTTGATGCCAAACTTAGTGTGGATACCTGATCGGCATAGCGCACTACAGCCCAGAACTCCTGGACTCAAGCAATCCTCCCACCTCAGCCTCCCAAGTAACTGGAACTATAGGCACACACCACTGCGCCCGGCTAGAATAATTATCTGAAAATTACTCCTTTTCATGACTGAAGCTTCAGGACTATATATATATATATATATATATATATATATATATATAATTTTTAAGTATACTATTATAATTAGCAATAATTCATGAAAATATAAATCATGGAGAAATTGATCATTTAAATGTTATATTACTCCAGTTTGCTAACAAAAATAAAACCAGGAAGCCTGTAAGACTAATAGGAACTCTACAGCTAAACTATGCTTTATTTTTACAGTTATCATTTTTATTTTTTACAGTTTTTTATTTTTTACAGTTATCATTATTATTTTTACAGTTATAAAAGCTCGAAAATGAGCCTGCACAACTCCAGAAGTGCCATAAGAATGTCACTGCAGGGGGAGTCTGTGTGCATGTGTTTAGAAGAAGACGATCAGTACAAAGAGACACACATATGACATTCTACACTATTCTGCTAAGCACAGTAACTACATACATTAAGTACAATGTGCCTTTGTTCACAAATTTCATTCTTTCCATGATTCTGGTCACAAATCAGATTGGACTAGAACCAAATTGGTTTTCCATAAGGTCAAAATTGAACCTAAAATCTTTGTAAAGAAACAATCCAATGAATCAATCTCAAAAAGTTATTCTACTATATATAGCCAATTCAAGTACATACAAGAAAGAAGCAACTTAGTCCCTAAGCTTACTTTAATCTGACAACTACAATATTAAGTGTTTATCAATTTAAAGCCCTCCTTACTACTAATTACAAGTGTTCAACTGAAAATACTGAATAACAGAACTAGCATAATAATGCTTAACAATGGTAGCTGCTGAATTGTGCATTCAAATCCCACCCAACAAGAAAGTGCCCTGATCCTTACCTCTTTAGGGAGCAGAGAAATGAAGTCTCTTTGAAACTGAGGTTCTATCACTTGCATCATGTGTTTTACTTGTGTTGGTTCACAACTGTCAATAAGTTCATCTAAAGCAAGCAATTTTTCTGGTCCACTCCAGCTCTATCAAAGAGGAATTGAAAATTATTACTATTTTAATAGAAGTCCCAAATAATAAGTTCATAAACACACACACACACACACACACACACACACACACACCCATACGCATCCATCTTCGAACAAGGCAAGAATTCTATTAAAAACTGACTGCTTATAATGACATTTTCTGCAGAGGTCACTGCAATGATAGTGCCTTTTCATCAAGTTTACTACCTACTTCTATTTTATAAAAACTTTTTTTTAAATCACAATTTTGACTAAAAAAAAGTTTGCACATTATTATAATAGCTGCTTGTGATGACAAACTTTCATTCCAGAAACAACAGTTTAGATTACTGAGTAAATAGAGAATTTGGTGGGTTTTTCTTTATATTTGTTCTAGTGGACATCATGAAATTTAATGGTTTTCGTAAGTTATCTCTCTAAGATGCTACAGCAGAGTTAAGAGCTGGATTGGGCACAGCTGACAAGGGCTGTTTTATGAAAATAATTTCATATTTTAAAATAGCAAACAAAAAAATAGTAACTGACTTTGTAGGAAAATTAGAACATATAGATCAAATAAGAGTAAGAAATAAAGTGCTATATTACAGGAACACAAAAATACATGTCAAAAATATAGCAACACTAAGAGATTACTTTAAAAAAATTTGTTTTCATTTGCAATAAGGAACACCTGCATGCAAAAAGCTAGGACTCTTAACAGGAAAACTCAGAAGTCCTATGAGTAATTTAAAAGGTTGGTGTTTTAAAACAATCATGTAAAGAACCTCATGACAAATGAAAAACATGTTTGAACAGGCCTTTGTTTCTGTAAATCAATGCTGATTTAAATACTTTTGTGAATTACTGTGTCCCTTTGGAAGAGAACAAATAGAGAATAATAGGTGAGGTTTGGGGCTACAAAATCTGAACTTTGCCATTTTTTTTTTTTTACTCAAAAAATTAAACAGTTGTTCAGGCCCATGTTAAACATATAATAATTGACAATAAATATATTAAACATACAAGGCAATCTTACTTAAAATACCTTAAAGAACACTTTTGGAAGTATTTACCCTGTTAGAATCTACAAGGAACATCATCTCTTCTTACCTATCATAAAGCATGGGTTATGGCATTACTATGAAATATTTTCAATAGTGTTTAACTATTACTATAATATATTCAAATTTACCATAAAATGAAAGAACTACAGGTTTCAATAAATGTGTGTCCTTTCCTTCTATACATACATACATTCAGAACATTCATCTTGAGTTTTCACCTTGCATTCTTTGGTCAGAGTGAGGATTTACAAATAAAAATTTGAAATATGCCTACATGTGTGTATGTACACACCCAATCAGAAGCATTTGATTATATTTTTGTCTCACATGACTTCAAATGCTGGCTCAACTATGTACTGCATACATGTACTAATAAAAAAGATTTAAAAAACACTGGTGTAAACTTACCTATTTGATAATCTGATCAATTTCCACTTTAGTTAGTATCAACAGTATGTAGCTCACTGATACACTGATTTATATCCCTCACAGAATGAGGTGGATTTTCATAATATGGTCTTCCTCTCCATCTATACCGTATTTGTGGAAACTATTACTGTAAGAACAGGCCCATTTTGAGTGATGGACAACTATGCTAACTCAAAATGCAGATTTAATTAAGGAATTTGATAGAATAATTTAGTATAAATTTCTTAATTTCCTTCATATATATGAACAATTAGCTTAAAAATATTTTGCAAGTGTCCATGAGTACTTACATTAGTAGATACGGTATTTCTAAGATAAGTTAATAAACTGTACCTGCTTCATGATTTTTCAATTAACGAGTTATTGCTTTTTTAAAAAAGTATAGAAAAACATTATAATATATAATATATACATGCTAACAGATGAGAAATATCTTTTTATCAAATCTTTTAGATAGGGAGACTAGAAGATAGTTATTCAGACCTTAGGTAGATGCTTGAAACTACCACACATTTCTATATAGTTAAGACAAAGCTTATGAAAAAATTATGATTGTCTGATAAAGTGTTCCTAATAATTTAAATGATATTGTCTGAACTATATATAAATCAGACTGCTTCTATGGACCAGAAACACACAATAGTCTAATTACTTAAAATCACATCTCTCAGGTGACTTCAACAAAGGTCTGAGCCATTCAGATAGCTTTCCTCCCTATAGTCTGGTATTCTTCCTGGACTTCAGACCTGTACATCAAACTACTTCCTCAATATCTGTTCCTGGATATGCAGAAGCAAGTTCCAGGAGCGTTCCCTTTATCAGTTCAGTAACATGCAAATGAAGCAACTTGTACTTGTTCAGGCCCCAAACTCTAATCATCCCTGGCTCTTCTTCCCCTTCTCTTAGAGAAGGTAGCTCTGTTTCAAATGAATTTTATGGCCTACAGCTTCAAAACACATTCCAATTCAGAACATTACTACACTGGTCTAAGACATCATACCGGTGTCTTTCGCCTAGATTACTCCTGACAGGTCTCCCCACTGCCTATCTTTGACCTCCTGTCCTATTCTCCACACAGTACTACTCAGTGACTGTTAAAAGTCATTCTTCTGTTTAAAACCTTCAAGTGCTTCCCACTTCAGTCAAAAACCAAAGCTCTCAGGATGGCCCACACAATCCTAATTTCCTTCTTACTTTCCCTCTTATTTACTCTCCTCTGCCACACACATTCTTTCTGTGCCTCAAGCACTCCAGACACTGTGATTCAGAGCCTTCCCATGTGCTGGGTAGCTGATACATTCTCCCGGGAATACCCCCAGGCTTGTTTCCTCCTCTTTGTATGGGACAACCCTTCCTCCTCTGGGCAAGAAATGAACTTTTTAAAAGCTGCAAATCAGTTTAACCCTAATCTATTCCTTTCTGCCTAGAATATAACTTCTATGCCAAAACAGTTTGGCCCGTTTTATCTATGAGGCTATCTGTAGACTCAAAGTAGGGCGTAGCACTGAGTAGGTACTTAAAAATATCTGTGGACTAAATGAATGAATTTCAAAAGTCAGAAATTAACCACAGTGATGTTATCTCCAAATTCTTTGGTTTTTACTCTTTACATTGAATGATATCACTAGGACTTGCTTGCTCAGTCTGGTTCCAAGAGCGGTCTCAGATTTTGGATGCAGATGAGACTCATCAGCAAGGAATAATGTACGAACCTGAAAACCTTGAATGAATAATTAAAATAAAAAGAACAACTACCTACAGTACCATTCAACAAGAAACAGTGGGAAGAATACTGAATTAGGAATCAGGAAGCTCAACTTTTGGAGGAGATACTGTAATTAAAACTATAATTTAACCTCACAGCCTTAGTTTCTTTATCTGGAAAAGGTAATTGGTAGACTGACTCTGATTATTGTTACTTTACTTCTGTGTGAAGAAGTAGTTGACCTGGAAAAGGAAAAAGCACTTCTTTTGGCTTATCATGATGGCCACATGGGAACATGTAGGAACAGGAAAAACATTCCAGATTCAGAAAAGATAAAGAAGTGCCAATTTCATTTGTGTACAAAATTGCAAATGCAAAACTAGAAACTCCTTGCAGAAGTAGAATTTTATTTCAATTCATGTAGACATGCAGTGAGGAGCAGCAGAAGGGGCACCGAGCCACTCAACAAACTAAGCTTCACCAGTAAACTCACTGTCGGACCCTGGAACTGTGTGCAAGTGCCGTAAGGACACTGAGTCTGAGAGGCCCCATCCATGTAAAGGGCTTGACCCCAGCCCAGTGGCTCCCAGGCAGTTATCAAGGAACACAAAACTCACAGACAGCCCACCAGTTCACGCTCTGGTTCTGTGGTGGAGATGTGGCTGAGGACATTTATGTCTTCAGCAACTCACCCAACACTGATGTGGATGATTCACAAACCAGAACTCAGGGTCTACTAGTCCAAATCTAGACTAGTAGCAACCCTCAGTGCTCCAGTTATACACAAGTGTTTTGTGTCCTTGGGTAGTACTGTGCCTGAATCTCATGTGGTGAAGAACTTGCTTCTCTAGCACCTCTAGAGTGGTATCCACCCTATTTGAACTGTGGGACAGTTCTAATTGCTAAGGCCAGCTAAGTCAAAACCTAACTCAGAGAGTATGATGTAGGCTTAAATTTATGAAGAAACCAAGAATTGGCCCATTTCTACTTTTATGCACATCAACATCTATAGAAAATTCAAATGTTACAGAATTTGGTTTTTGGTTTTGTTTTTAATTTTCATTTCTATTTTGTACTAATGTTGTCTTAATTTCATTTTATCCAAAATGGTGTATGGTTTGTTCTCATTCAATTTGCAAAATGAGAACAGAACTTTGTCAGAACAGATGGAGGTGGACCAAAACATCAGAAGTAAGGAAGCAAGGAGATGAGGTCTCCCATTCCACAGGCCACACATCAGAACAGCCATCGCCACATGCCCCCAGCAGGGCTACAGAAACCACAGCACTGCAATTACCCTTCCGCTTCACCACACAGGTCAACTCACAACTCCCCCACTTTACCGTGAAATTATAAGTTACACTTTACTGCCTACAAGTTATGCATTAAAGCATTATAAGCTTTTAGGCAAGTGATTCATTTCTAGTTGTTTTGGTAACAGCCCTGAAAAGGTAGGGTGGCATACAGCAGAGATGCTGGGTGTGTCCAAAGAAGACACGATACTCAAAAGACGAAGGCCCTGCCTGATCTATCTGTCACACTGACCTTTTGATGCTATAGATCTGTTTGCTTTAGATTATTTATTGAAAAAAAAACCATAGTCTTATATCTGCAGGTATAATTTCATTTTACTCCTTTAAACTAAGCATAAGTTTACTTCATTTCACCTACTTCTCAGGTGAAAAAGTAATCAAATGCTTTGACAGAACAAAGCTGGCCTAACATCTAGTTTACTGAGTCTCAGTGATTAAAAAAAAGTCTCTTGTATTTTTTATTTAACATTTCTGAAACTGGGATGCATCTAAAAATCTATGCAGTCTCAGATTTGATCAAACGCAGTAAACAGTAACATTTGATCAATTAAGGAAAGCATGGGCTAGCTAAACAAGCAAATGTTTTATAAAGAACTCTTCAAAATGCTTACTACACGATAAAGCACAAAGGCCCCAACTGCCAATCAGTATTAGACAGACTTCTCTTAAAACTGGCTAATACCTTAAATGGCATGAAAACACTGGGAAAACCAGGCCCTACCACATAAATAACTCTACTCTGAACTAGCATTTGTTAATAAACCATTTCTTGGTAAAAAATAAACCTTTCCTAAAGTAACATAAGCATGATGGAGGCTGTCTTCCATGATAAGCCCATTACTTATGTATAATTTTCAATCATGTTGATATTTTATTTCAAAAGAAACTGTAAGAAATCACCTCTATATTATCCTCAAGGGCTGTGTCACTCGTACTTACACACATGTGCCACATGACAGTACATAGCCACAGTCTGACCCCCAGAGCAGGGAGGATGAAAAGCTGTACTTCTTTAAGACTACATAAATGTCTGTTTCATTTTCATCTCTTATTAAGGGACAAATTTCTTTTAGGTAGATAAAACCAAAAAAACTTTTAGAATTCTGAGTTCATACATAAAAATTAACTAAAAATCATAAATAAAATACAATGACCATGAGGCAAAAGAATGAAGAGAGAGGGGTGGGAAGAATAGGAACAAGCCTTGGGGAAAAGAGAAGTCAACAAATAACTATGAAAACTTGTAAAAAACTATGTAATTGTGTGGCGCATAATATTTTAATGACAATAAAACACAGCCTTCATTTCTCCAACCCAGAGATTCTTAACCTTGGTACCATTGACATTTTGGTTTGGATAATTCTTTGCCACAGGAGGCTACTGTTAACGTTGCCTCACCTCCATCCCTCTCCACTGTTAATGCCCCCTAAAAAACATCCTGAGACATTTTGTCTCATCTAGGCAAAAAGCCAAACCCTGTAGAGAACTAGGGCTCTAGTATTTTGATTATACCTCCTGCACCAAACTATCCTAGTGTTTCTAAAATCACCTGAAGGGCTGGAAGTTTAAAACTCCATTTAAAACCAACATCGATTCAACTGAGTTTTCCAGCTACTGAAGAAATAAGGTATTTACTGTATTTTGTGTACCTATAATGTTAGAACTTACATAAAATAACATCTTTAAAAAATTTGAAATACCAAATAAGTCAAATATAAGTATTGCTTTCAACTATTATTTTCTTAAGCACTTACTATATAGTCAACCATTCAAGCAGCCAGAGGTAGTGAAATATATTCACTTTACATTAGTATAGTAGTTAATATCAGGTATCTCCATTTGACATAATTTATTTTTTGTAAAGAATAATTAGGCAAGTGCTTAATCCATATCATTTTGTTAAGCACCTGATTTATATGCATTATCTCATTGGAAGTAGAGATGTCAATATAATAACATTAATGTAAATATACATTAATTTATACAATTCATAATTGTCAAAGTCTGGTTGCAAACAATCTTTCCAGTATATCTGGAAAGAATTTAAGCACTACAAAATGTAATACTTGGAATGGGTGTACACTAAGCAATATACAAGTTATGAGAAGAAACTGCATCAGCTCTACTAGGGCAGTAGTAAAGGGTAAGTTACTCCAGTGGTTAGATTCTTAAATTAGTCTTAAATGTCTAATTTATATCAATGCAGTTTAGAAAATGAGTATACTACAGTTGAGAAATGCAAACATAAACAAGGAAAAGAAAGGTCTTATTTAATAAGCAGTAGAAAATGCAAATGTATACTTATACAAAATAAACGCTGGACTTTCTTAACTATTACATTGTAAAAAGGAGCTTCCTTATTTATAACAATTTCACGGCGATACACCAGGTCCACCAGTTGGAAGTGTACACTTCAGTGGTTCCCAGCACATCTTTCACACCAAAAAAGCCCCTGCACTTATCTGCGGTCACTGCCAATCCTCCCAAGCCTTACTGCCCGGCAACCACCAAACTACCTCTATGGATCTGCCTATTGTAGACACTCCGATAAGAAAATGAACAACAATTATGAGACTCAATTCTTTCAGTTAACATAATGCTTTCAAGATTCATTTATGGAACAGCACATAACAGCACTTCAGTCTTTTTTGTGGCTAAACAATCCCTTTCTTTTTGTATCAACTAAGCAAAGCATTTCAAGTAGTATGTTTACGTAAATCACCTGAAACATTTTCAGCCATTCCTGGAGGCCTGTAGGTGGCTGCACAGATGTAATCCGGCGTCGTTGCTGCCCTTGGCCATTGGCTGCTCTCAGGTCCCCAAAAGTTGTTGGTGTTGCTGAACATGGTACAAGTCCAGTGGTACTAGCAAAACAAAAAGCAAGAATAGAAGCAAAGGTAGATATTAAGAATAATGAACTCTGACTGAATAAGAGGATGAGGATGATGACCTAGCATATTTTAAACACGAATCCACTTATTCCTTTAATTGCTTATTCCCAGAGAGGAAGGGTGCACAAAACCTTCTTTGCTATTCTTAGAGTAAGTTTCCTCCCTCCTACATAACACCTGTTATCATCTCAGCAGTGCTAAGTGCAATCAAATGACAGAATCTCTATGGCAAAACTGCAAGTCACTGACACACAAATAATATTAAAATAATTCCTTAGGGCTGGGGTGGAACACTATGATAAACCATGTGTCACCATGCCCAAGGCAACAGATACAATCCCTATTAGAAAAATAAAATGTTTCCTTAGAACACATTGGCCTCACTTCTATGGTCTTCTGTGACATAATTAAATAAAACTTTAAATTTTCTTTATAAAAAGGGCTGTGAGAATCTTAAAAGCTCAGATCTAAAAATAGTATATTAAAATGTTCTGGATATCACTAGTCACTAATTCTTTAAATTTACCTTACAAAAAATTTTATACCTATTGCTCTTTAATATTTTATTATTATTTAAAAATCTCAGTCGAGTATACGACAGGAATCAGCCTTGACTAAAAGTGTAGGTTATTCAAAATAGATCAAGGACTTATAGGCAAAATTAAAATGAGATAATGTAAACATTCACTTGATTACAAATGTAGTTATCCGAAACAGGTACCATGAATGTAAGCTAAAATTAAATGAGATCATCTAAATAGTTTTATCCAATAATTTAAACTTTGAGAAAATTAAAAATTAAATAAATCTGAGCTTAAAATTTTGTAGCCAGGAAAATGAAAGACTCTATGATCTAGTTCTAAAACTAAAATTTCTCAAAACGACCTTTGGCAACAACACAGTTTTAACTGTTATAAATGCATTAAAATTTACTTTCTAATTTCTATATCCAATTAAATTATTTAAACAAGGTAAATACTGGCGATCTTTAAAGACACAACAAAAAAGCAGTTAATATCACATATGTAAAATAACCTTCAATTCATTGATTTATGATAATTGGTTTAAAGTCCAAGAACACAAACAATAATATGCTCTGATAAAGGTACTAATGAAGCAACCCCTTCACATTTTTCTATCCAGCATGTCTCAATTTTAGTTTAAAAATGTAACTCAATCACTATATTCTATAGAAAAATCTTCATATCTATTCCATTCCAATCTTTTAACATTTTTACATTATTGATAATTGCTAACCCTCAACAATTAAATTTATCCTTCTTTCTTTCAAATTCAAAGGTAAGTTCAATTCTCTCTTGCTTGAAAAATAAACAGGATGTGTGCTTATAACTTAAAATTTTTTAGGTAAAAATATAAAATCATTTTCATCCTGTAAGATGTAAAACTGTCAAAAAATCACAAAAATATTAAACATACACATTAGTAACCGACAAAACCTCCAAAAAGACATAGAAATAAATATGCCATTGCTTTAATTTTGCTTTAGTAAGATATACAGTAATAGACAATTATTTTTTCAATAAAAAAGTGACCAACTAAAGGTAAATTTTACTAAAATATATTCTGTAATAAAAATTCAACAGTTTTATAAGCTGCCTTAAAAAAAACTGAACAATTTAATAACTGTCTTGGTATCAGCCATATTAATAGAAGACCAAAATAATATGTTTTGACTGAAATTTGTACATTTTAAAAATAGCATTAACAGTTAACATTGATCTCTGTTTTCTCATCCAAGAAAGCTTTATCAGAGCTGGAAGGAAAAGGCAACAGGGAGTGAATAGGTTTACTAGCTCTCTATTCCCACACCCTCTGGTGGAAGTGCCAACACACAGTAAAACTGTCGAGGAAGAAGGGGACAGTTGACATGAGAACTATTACACAGAAAAGCAGTGCCTGACTAACTGAAAGATAGCTTTATTTTTCTCTTCTGTATCAGCTCTTCAGTTTTTTGCATATAAAATTATCTAATTATTATGATTTCCAAATTCTATAAAAGAGCATTTGAAAGATATTATCCACAGTGGAATGAAATACAATGAATTGTTTCTCTTTTTAAAAAGAGATGAATCAGTAACAATGTTCAATTTCGAGAAGCCTAATGTCTGAGAAATGTTAACCTCCATCTTATAGAATAAAGTAACTCTAAATCAAAATACTTTGAGAAAAAAGAGCTGTCATAAACATAAGATTCCTTAAGGTTTCTACTGCTAACTTTCAATTTGTTGTCTGAGGTGTCAACTATACAAGACACAAAAAATTAAACAGACCAAAAAAAGAGTTCTTAAGACACTTTTGTCATTTAAATTTTAAAATACAGCATTCCAAATGACGTGCAAAGCCATTTTTAATTGGTTAGGCTACAGATACTATGCCCAAATTACCTAATTAGTGTGAGAGTGGGAAAAGTTTCATACTGATGCAAAATCCAAAAATGATGGACTGAAGCAGGAAACAAGCCTACAATTGTATGGAGTTGTTATGGAAACTATTCTACGGGTGTAAAAATGTATTTGTTAAAAGCATAAGATCTGGAAAGCCAATAAAAGGGAATTTCTAACACATTAATTTCATGAAATAAGATTGAGTTAGTAATTGTGAGTTTTATTTCATTGCTAATCAATTTATCTTCAGTTTTGCATATAATATCCACCCTACCAGAGCTGTTGCTATAGTAACAAGACATATTTGCTCATATTTTATCGTTTATGGAATTCCTTAAAACTCATGATTTTAAATTTTGTTCACAACAGAACTTCTGCTTGTGTCTTCAACATATTACTATAAAATACAAACTATAGTGCTAGTCCTTCTTCCTATTTAAAGTGATGTATTTTCCAATTTTCAGTAATCTCGAAATACGGTGAACAGTCAACTGCATTGGTAATTATTCTATGAGATCAAACTGAAAGCAATGCTGCTTCCAGAATCATCAAATCTACAAGCATGAAAACCATGAGAGAATCACGTATGACATTTGGTATTACCTTGTATATTCTGAGACCTTGCATGGTTTCTTTCCCAAAGAAAAGGAGCGGACCTCAGAACCATGGTCCAACTTTCTTTTCATCTATAAGGTAAAGCAAATAAGATATGTTTAAAAGAAAATAGCTGTCCAACGTTTAATCCTTGTAATATTTTTAGAAATTCTTAATTTTCATGTGCCTATGTTGGCTACTCGGTAATTGATATAGAAAAGAATTGTTTCATAGTTTCTTCTATTTATTCTACTTTGTTTTACTCTTAACCAGTTGAAAAGGTAAATTTATCCTCAAAAATATTTTGTCCATAACAGTATATAGTGATTGAAAAATTGATTTTAACTATATATATTCCTTGAAAGTAATATACCTTTTATGTTTTCCAATTTAATAGTCAGCAGAAGGGGGAAAAAAATCTCATGTTAATCTATATAGAAAAGAACCATACTTAACATGTCTTTTCACTAATCTTCAGTTTTCTTTACAAATACATTTTAACAAAGGTAATAAACAAAATATAAAAAATAAGAATGGAAATTAAATTCTAAATACCTATATCATTATAAAAGGGTAAAGAAAGCAATGTAAATAAAATAATCTTTAACACTGATTATAGTACAACATAAATAATATGAAAAACACAAGTAGTAAAACAGAAGCAAACCTATTATAAGAAAGAAATCTGGAAATGGCATAATAAAGCTGAAGGGAAAAAGTCATCAATTGCTATAGACACAGAGTATAGTTCAGTTCTACTGACAGATACTCTGGATAAAATATTCTAACTTGAAACAAGAACAAAAACATTAAGAAAATGAATCATGTCCCTTGATAAGATATATAAAATATTTACATTTGTATTTCATTATGCTATATTATACTATATATTCTGAAATGCATTTTCCAATGGGACCATCAAAACATTTATTTTTATATTTCACTATCAATTAACTGATGTAATTTTACAATATTTTAAAACTAGAAAGTAAGATCTGAAATGCAACTTTTTCTATTTCAACAATACTTTTCAGATTTGCATCCACTAATTAATTATTTCACTACTGCAAGTTATGGGGGGGGCAGAGTGATAGTCTGATTTTTGTAGTAAGGTGAAAACTCTTATTTTACAGCAGTCTTATTTCCTACCTACTGCTTCACATGGGAACACCATAACACTATGATACAATGTAAGCACCAAAGAGAACTGAAGAGATCCTAAAAACCTTTTAGAGCCACAGTAAAGACTTGATTTTTAAAATCATGAAAGTCTTCCACTCAATACAGGATGATCTTAATTGGGATGAAGGTAAGGGTACAACAAGTCTATCCACAATTTATACCTTAGTTCATAAAATAACCAGTGGAAAAAAATACAATTGGTCTGATTCCCTTCCTTCAGAAGTTTCTGTTCTATATTAATCATTACATTATTTTAAAGTGATCCCTCTCAAAAACCATTAATTTCTTTCTCTATATAATTTTATTAAAAACCAAACATGAAGTATTATAAAAGCTACAACATATAGATAGCTACATGCTTCCACGTGTATAATTTACAGGCACACACACTTGCAAATGAATTCATCATGAAAGTCAGTAGAGCTCATCTTACAATCGAGTTTTGGGATAACTTTTATAGATTATTTTCATCATTACAAGAAACTTTGATATTCATCCTAATTAAGTTGGTAATACTGGCTATCAGAACTTCCCCGGCTATCTTGGAAATGCACTGCTACAAATGCCATTTGCCACTCACCAAAAGCAAACTTTATTTCCATCTTGGAAATCCCTCAATGAATAAAAATGCCCAAAATATACATCATGAAAGACACTGAGGATTTCATTTTCTAATTGTTTTATACAATAAAGCATCTTCTGAAGTCTTCCAAATATTGTACTGTTTACTGAAGATACTGACTTTAGAACCAAAAATGCACCCTGCAGTTTTCTGAGGGGCACAGAAAGTAAAATAATCTCTTTAAATATAAATCCCCAAATTCTGATGATTCTATACTTTAAGAGCCAACTCTTGAAAAAAGGAAAATAAATATAAGGTACAGAAAAATTGAAGGCAAATGCTTCCCTGAAAGCCAACTAAGGATAGAGTATTTCCAGGTCAGCATTTAACGGAGCCACATTTCTAAAGTCTGAATACATTTTTTAGTTAAAATTTTTGATGAAAATACACATTTTATTTTAAATGTAAAGCTTCCCCAGCTCATGCTGCCTCTTCGTTATTTGCTCACATTCATGAAATAAAACAGAACACCAGACCTCCAGCCACCCACCAAAATTAGAGGATACTGCAGCCATCTCTGATGATACAGATTTTCTTTCTCAGGCAGGCACACACACAATCACACAGCGCAGGAAGAAAACAGATTACTTACTTTGTAAAAAATCATTTTTAATGTGCCGTAGAAACCCATATTTTCTGTATTTTTCCCCTTCAGAGATTCTGTGCCCCCGTGTGTCCGGCTGCTTGGCAGTCTCTGACAATATAAACCTTTTTCAGGTAGGTATGTCACAGATTCTAATGTGGACATGCTCAGGCACGTCAGAAAAGGAAGATTAGGGAGCAGAACCGGCAACAAAACTCCACAGTAAAGGCAAATGCAGCTCAGTATCAAACCGCTTCTCGGGACACACATACATACATGCAGCTTCACTGAGAAGAACTCGAGGGAATAATGAGAGAGAACCGAGAAGATTATTGGAGGAGACTATGCCCTGTCAAAGCCTTGACTGAACAGATTCCTCCCTCAGCAGCAGAGGGATCAGATTACATCTTCCCTTGAACACAGAATGGTGCAGTCCAGGATTCAGCAATGCAGACTGCACATCAATTATATGGTGATCCGCTCCAGGGAAGCCGTGAGCACACGGCGCGCTGAACAGAGGGAGACGTGGGCAGCAGAGCCCGCCGCCGCCCCACAGCTCGCTCCCCCTGCCCAACTTTCAGAGATTAGCTCTGTATTTGGAGAAACCAGCATTTCTGCAGCTTTAAATAGCAAGCAACATTTCCACAGATCAGTCCTTCCGGAAACACTCTGAAAATGAAATACATTTTCATGCAGCCCCCACCCACTTACACAACCCCCCTCCCGCCGCCTAAAACAGAGGTGAAACAGGCTATTTTCACTAAGTGTCTTCTTCCTGGAGCCCTGGCATAGGTGACTGGAACTGGATTTATCAAGTAGCTTGGATGGTATAAAATGGGCAAGCCCAAAGGAAGAGATTAAATATTCTTTGGGGGAACCGACAATAAAGTACACCAGTTTGGAGCATACAGCCTTTGCAGAAACCACATAATATAAATTATAGTTCAAACTGTTATGTCTCCTATTAAGATTCGATGAAAGTATTCCCAATGGTTTTCCAAAATATAATTTTCAAGAAAATTACCAGAAACTGCATTAATTCTTGTTAACTCAAGAACCATGAGATTATCTTTTTTACTACCTACGTGTACAAAACAGGTCTGAAAGGCTATCTTCTCTGAAGGGAACACTACTCACTAGTTTTACCTTTGTTATTTTAATCTTGAGTAGGGAGGAGACTGGACTTGTACCTCCTAAGTTACTTTCCCAAGGTATATTGCTTATCATTAGAAAGGCATTTTATACAACAGCAAAGGTAACAAAGTTTGCCTGAAGGCAACATTTTTCTTAGGATGAGTATTATACAAATCTAGATATTTTATCTTGCAACTGGCTACACACTAGCTTTAGAGGCAATTATAAGATTCCTTGTTCTACCAGAAAGGCCCATTATTAAAGGTCTAGTTAATTAACTCCTACCCTCCCCATTAACATTCTTCATTACAAGTAAATGGTGAGGCTATAGTTATTTAAAGTACTTAGAAAGTTTCTACAGGGAAAAAAGAAAAAAATACTATTTGGACTTAATATAACTTAATACTCTCCGCTATGGTGGTAAGTAGCTTTCTTTAGTAAAATGATTTCAAATACTGCATAAAGTAGTATCATACTTTAAAAATGTTTACCTTTATAATTAAAACATTAGGTTATTATAATGTCTTCTACTTTAAAATACAAATGAAAATAAGATAATGTAAGACTTTATGAAGATGTACATCCGGGATCTTCTGGAAATTATACTCCACTGTCTACTTTAAAACTCTACTAGCTCTTAAATTCCTTCCTCAGAAACAATATGTAATTTGTACTGTACTCAGCAAAAGAGAGCTTGCTAAGTAATCAATTAGCTCACTTCAAAGTGAAGTTCTTCTTAAATGGAAATTTCTTAGTTTCAGTGAAAAAAAAATGGTTAAAAACAACTTAAAACCTTTTACGAGACAGTCTAGAACACTGATGGTCTGGGGGGGAAATTTAATGATTTTTCCCCCTGTGTTATCTGAAGAAAACAAGTAATACAAACATCTGAAATTTCCTCTAGAATTTATCATGGCAACTAGCTTATTGTAAGACAACTGGCACACTAGTGATTTAGTAGTATATTGTCTTCAACTGAAATGTCCTATTTATACAGGACAGAGGAACTTCAATGAAGTTGGCATTTTTGTCTCAAAATCTACATTGTCTAAAGAAGCAGATTTTTTTGGTTTTGGAATGTTTCTATGGTTACCCTTATACGTATGGCTATAAAGTTGCACAAAAACCTGTTTCCTATAAATGCTTATGTATAGGCATGTATATTCATGATTTTCCCAAGTATTTCAAAAATTCTCTCCTGTTTATAATATTAATTGAACTGTAAATAAGAACTAGCCAAGCAAAGCTAATCAATCAAGCCTCTGATTGGATTTAAAGTAACAGTAAAAATAAAAATTATTTTCAGCAATGGGGTATATTATCAGTAAATATTATGACCTATTATATTATTGTCTTTAGAATATATAAATGAACAATGTAGAGGAAATGACTGTCATATTCTTGCTTCTGGCAGTCTTCACTAAAAATACATATATTTAAAACGTCATTCAGATTTTAAAAATATAAAAAGTCTTTTGTGTATCTGTATCTAAATCCCTCTCTCTTATCCCTATGGCGCACAGACACATTTTAACCCTAGGTCAGTCTATATGTTAAGTAACTTTATTAAAAAGTAAAATATTTTATATCTTATGTGACAAGGTTAAGTATTATTAAGTTCATTGAAAAGGTTCACTTTTCATCTTTTATAACTAAGAAAATACTTATTTGGTCACCCAAATTTTTAGGATACATGTCTCAATACATTGCAAAATTCCATTAACAAAGAAGTGACAGATAGTGAGGACCTGGAATCCAGTGTGTGCCTGCCAGCTCAGACCTAAGGTTCACCTCATCACAGCAGCTCTGAGCCAGGTATGCAAAACTGAGCAAAAGTGGTAACTTGAGAGGGAAACATGTACAAAGACACGAGGATGCTCTCTGCTCCAGAGTGTAAGTCTCTGGGGGCACAACGAGAGTAAAATGATTAACTCAAGAGCTACTAGTACAACAGAAATATATGAAGATCTATTACTATACTGATCACAGCTCAATGTCATTACTGTTACACACCCTCACTCCCTACTACCTACTCCTTACAAGCTCACATCCTACTCAACTTTATCATATGGCATCCAGAAAAATGAGACGTAACCGATAGTTTTTAATAATCTGCCATACTAGACAATAAGAGCAACCACAGTACTATTTAATAAATACAACATATGTTAATAAGTACATATATTCAAGCATGGATACATGTTGTACTTAGTTTTTGTGTTATAATTAGTTGATACTACAAATACTACTGGAACTTTTATTATCTTGCTGGCATTTAAAATGTTTCCATTTTATTATAAGAAGAGAATATGTTTATAGTCCTGTCAGTGATTTAATTATTATCAGGACAACACTCCTTACTTTGGAAAGGAATAGGAAACTACCTAGCATAGTTAGCTGTCTTGCCCTGAGCACAGAATTTAGACTCAGTTCAAAATTTCATCATCAAAGAAAGGAATGTCAAGCATATTAAGGCTGAAGCAAACTTTATGAAACTTAACTCACTGTCATTAACTTTCTGGGATGTGAGTGCTTATTACATGGCCCATAACTAAAACTGGCAAATTAATAACCCACTTTACAGTTTTCATTAATTAAAATATGTACATTTCTAGCATCCACACTTTTACCAATGCAAGTAAGTGAAAGCACTGATCAGTAATGTCTTTCCTACATTCCTTCACTGAAATTTTACTTAGCTCCTACTATGTGATTTACCTAGGAAAAAAATCCTTTTATCTCACACTTGATATCTGACTATTAGCATCCTGAATTCATATCCGAAGTTTCTTCTCAAATTTCTTACAGTAATATTTTCAATAAGGTAAGAAATTGCCAATTATTATCAGGAAAAGATGAAATTAATGTGGAGAAAGAATAAAATCAACTTTCCTCCAGTGTAAGGCCTAGAAGCCCATTTTACCAAGACCATGTTTACTAAGGCCTGTTGGTGATGCTCATATATATTTATCTCCACACCTGCCTAACCTCAATTTCCAAATATTAAGCCTTCTAAGAAACAGACTTCACCTACAGAGCATTTTAGAGTTATAGAAACTACTTATCACATAACTTGGGGAAAGTCTTGGGAATACCAGGAGGTATACAGGATTCAGCAGTGATCCCTTGGGGGAGGCTGGACAAATATATAAAAATGTTAGCAGTGGTCATCTCGGTGACGTAACAGATTTGGTTTTTCTCTTAGCAGTCAACAAACAAGTTTGACCTTTGGAGCCCTGCTGTGTGCTAGCAACTGCACTAGCTACTAGGCCTAGGGTGATGAACTAGAGAGAGATGAACTCTCCACCCTTACTTTATTCCTGGAGGAGAAGAGAAGACATATAAGTAAATTAATAAATGAGCCAAATAATTTCACTGAATGCTAAGTTCAAACAGAGAACTAACATAAGATACTATGAAAATAATCTCAGTAATTAGGGTGGTAGAGAAATGGGACTAATTTTGAATGGCATCATTCAGGAGACAACTTTTAAGTTAAAATGACAAGGTTAAGTCCAGGATGAGCAAGAAAGCAGCACACATGGCTAGGATGCAGTGACGGGCAAAAGATGAAGTCAGAGAGGGCAACACGGCTCAGATCATGTAGAATCTCACAGACCATGGTCCGCAGCTGGAAGTGCAGTGTGAGGACATTAGAATCCTAAACTGGAGCAATTTAATAGAACACAGCTCTGTATAACCTCTGCCTGTGTTTTAATGTATTTATCAATTTATTTATTTATATTTTGCTATGGTACTGGGAACTGGAACTCAGGATCTTCACACTGAACTACATCCCCAACTGATTTCTCTACCCTTTATTTTGAGACAGGATGTAAGCTGCCGAGCCTAGGTTCAAACATGAAATGTTCTCACCTTGGAGGCACCACAGCAACCTACTCAAAAGAGGTAGGGCCCAGATCTCTAAACTGTCACTACACCCACCGACTTCACTTTAGCCAATGTCTGCTACAATAAAAGCAGTGGTCATCCTTCAGTGCTAGAGCTGAAAGGATACCACGTAAGTTATTTTTCTGTGAGCATACAAGAATGTAAAACATAATCACAGAACTTCAAAATTAGAAAAACCTCCTAACAAAGTTTAATGTTATCCTTCGGTACAACCTCACCAGCAGGTACTCATTATTCTTCACTGTGAACTTGTATTAGTTGACTTACTGATTTTGATAATTTTGCTCAGTTGTCAATTTGGCTGGCAGATACATCAAATTCAGATTCCAACTTAATAAACTTTTTAAAATACAGGCATTTGTCAAGTCTCTGATTTTCCAGGAAAATGACAAAAGATAATGTTAATCTTTTAAAACTATTTATGAATCAACATCTGGATTCAAACTTAAATTACGCAAAAATATTTACTAAATACTTATTCTGTATTGATGCTAGTAAGGAATAACACAATACCATGTTCTTACTATAAAAAAAATGTACGTCCTGATGATCTTTAACCAAACCCCTTACTTTAGTTTATTTGCTCTTTAGGTATTCTACTGTTTGAGGTAGCTAAGTGAGTAGAAAAACAAACAAAAATGGTACTTACTTCCTTGAAACCAGTCTAAAGACTTTCACTTAGTTCAATGAGAAGAAAGGTTTGTAACTAATATTGTTTAGACAAGATATCATGTCTACATCTTGTCCTCTGAGTAACTTCTATGAAGACAACAATATGCAATGTATTAATTATCGTAACTGTTCTACTAACCTGTTTTGAAGCAGTTTCATTGCTATTTTTCTTATTAAAATGAATAAAAGATAAAAAACAGTAATTCAAAAACTGATTTATATTTACAGTAATTACTTGGCATATAATTAGGCAAATGGCATTCTTTGCTGTGAAAAAATCAAGAATTATATGACTGATAAGTGCATGCTGTATGATTTCCCGCATCTTTTCAAGAGACTGCAAAAGACTGTAGTCAGTAAGTGAAACGTGAGTGCAAAGAAATACCGCCCTAACAGGTGGTGAGTAGGGTTTGATACAGTTTTGCCAGTCATAGAAATACTTACTATGAAGAGGTATTTGGTTTATAATTATTTCTTAATTATAGAAAACTACATAAGAACGATGCTTGTTTAACATTTTGATGTTTTTTTTAAAATGTTTCTACTGGAACTGTTTGTATTTTATTAAAACTTTATTTTAATATTTTAGCATATAATGTAAAAATTACTGTCAATACCAGAACCTCCAAATGTCTATAAATTAACCAACATTTCTCATATTTCATATACTACAGCAAAAGTTCTTTATGTAGGATGGCTATCACATGTTTCCGACCAGTTATATGAGGGCATAGGTTATGTAGTGACAAAATGATGGCTACTAAGTGAACGCAGCATTATCCTGGATCTCAGCAAGTCAGTTTGCTAGACCTGCGATGTGGTGATTTAAGAACACTTTTAAACATTAATACTTTTGAAATTTAAGTTTGAATCAATGTATGTCCAGAATTCTGTAATAGGAAAAAAAATCTATGAGGAAATTAAAAATTACCCCACAAATATAAATTCAAAACAAGCAAAACGATATCAAACTTTATAGTCTTGAACTCACGGTACTGTATTGTTAACCCTTGAGATGAACACACACACACACACACACACAAATACACACACACACCCTCTCTTCACTTTAAAGGATTCCTTTTATTTTTTCAAGACAAAATGCTTATTAAGACTTAGAATATATTTCAAGAGACAATAAAGATGTGCTAGTCACCAAAGCAAACATGAACAGCGAAGATTAAATGTAAATGGTATTTCTAAGATGTTTCTACTCGTCTGCTTTTTGTTAAATTGCAATAAACAGATTTAGTAGGACCAAGATGTGATTTATCCCCAGCAATACATTTATTTCAAAGACTTTAACTTAGTGGAATTTACTGTGTTTATCTATAAACAGGTATCACAAGTAATTACTCTGGACAATTTATAGGAAGCCTCTAACCTCAAGTGCTATTATAATATTGTCAATCTCATCCATATGGATCCTCTGGGTTATATAATGGCTCTCTCTACACACTAAACAATGAAGCAACATGTGGAAGAGGGATGTAAGCAATAATTCAAATGTTACTTTGAGGGGATCTAGATCTACTATATTTGAGAACTGTTTAGCCAGCATAACTGAAAACCATGCACTAAGGAACAAGGATGCAAAACTGAGCATGATGGGGTAGTCTCTATCCTAGAATAACTCCCCATTCAGAAAAAAAGCACATAAGTTATTAAATAATAAATTGGTACTAATAAATGAAATTACATGATTTATATGACAATACACAAAACTAAAAAGGAAACAAATTATTTTCCGGAAATGCATGTGGTAGTATTTTAAACCCAAAGAATGGAAAGAACACAAACACTAGATTTTTTTTTTCTGGGGGTTGGGGGCCAGGGCGGAACTGGGGATTGAACTCAGGTCCTTGCGCTTGCTAGGGAAGCGCTTATCCTACTGAGCCATCTCCCCAGCCCCAATCTAGATTTTAAACTGACTTCTTTAGTACCCCCATCAAAATGCAATAAATTGTATTCAAGTTTGAATAAGCAACTTATTCTTATAAAAAAAAGATGGTCCTATAAGAAAGCATATAGGGCAGAGAACTTACTATAAGCCAGGCACTCTTCTAGATGAGTGTTAACATTAACTCACTGCAGCTGCACAGCAACCTTATGAAAAAGGTACTACTATTATCTCTATTTCATAGATAAGACGCACAGAGTTGAAGTAACTTCTCCAAATTGTCCTAAGACAATTAAGTAAAGTAGCTAAACAAAAGCAGATCTTGGTCTCTGGTTTATACACAATGAATCATTTTGGTTTACATACATGCGATGTGTGCATGAAACCTATACTAGAGCTCTATACACAGAGAACAACAAATAGGCAGCTAAATACCTACTGATTCATTTCACTTCTGAGAACCCACCAAAAGGAGAGTCTATGTACTACCGCCAATGTCTCCTTGGTAAGAACTGCTTAGAATGGAAGAAAGTGCTCATAATACATGGACTTTGCTTTCTTTTCCCAACTTCTCTAAGAATCTTTGTATGTTCTACTCTTCCATGGCCCTGTGCTTGATTTTCCTCAAACATGAAACAATAAAAGAAAGCTGAGAAGAGAATATACCAAACGACTTTTATTTAAGTATCTTCTCAAAGAAGCTACAGAATTCTTTATCGTTACCAAAAATGACCTAAACCCTACAGAAAACTGACAGAAGTTATATATCGCAGTTCCTGAAGAAGTTGCTTTAAAATACTCTTTGATTACTCCACATAAATACATCTGAAGAGAACTACTATAATTTCTACTTGATTTTAAATTTTTTAGTTCAGCACACACATAGCTGTACGATTACCCATATGAGCATAGACAGAACATTATGTACGTACAGAGTACTCAGTGAAGTTATCACTTTGGCTCAGGTTAATTTTACCAAGACCTTTTTTAGGAGCCAGCATATCTGTACTAAATGGCAATCTGATCTATGTGTGGTTATCCTTCTCTAACAGTAAAACATCAGTGTTAACATATGCATATCTTTTTGATTGTCCCATACTTTATTGTCTATATCTTTATCCTGTAGAGGAGGCCTAATTACAACAAATGTAGGTATATGTCACTATTCCAGTCTCCTCTGGACACCTCATTTGCTCAATATAATATTTATTTGGGTGCTTATTAGACATTAGCTAAAATAAGTAAGGTCTTATGTTTATGACTAGAATTCATCTTTTAGGAGAAAAGAAAGACAATGAAAGAAAACAAAACAAAACTGAATGAAAAGCTAAAGAATGTTAAACAATATACAATATTAAGGTTATGACCTAGCCCAAGGGTTCAGAACAAGAACTGAGCTGGGTCATGGATGGGGAACAGTGCCACACACTGCAAGGGGCAGAGAACAAAAGCACTACACTATAATGGGTATAAGATAAGGCTAGAGAAGAAAAGCAGAAATTGATTTGGTTAAGACTTCATAAAGGAATTTTCTCTTTAGGAAAGAACAATGAAAAGCTAATGCTGAATGTTAGTCAAGGAAAGGACAATCAGTATATTTCTTGAAAACACATGGATCTCGGGACATCTCTGAAATATTTCCAGGTGAAAGATGATCACGTTCCAAGTGCTCTGGCGCTCAGAAGGAAGGTCTGGGGTGGAGATGGAAATATCTAAGGCATCTGTATAAAGGCACCTCTAATGTTCTGATAACTCTTCCCCATTCTAAGGCTGTCAATCACAGTATCTGAGGCCATAACTGTTACAATGTTAGCACATTATGTGCCTAGGTTCTACTTCAGATTCCAAACTCTATGAGTGCAATTACCACTTCTTTTATTCTTGTTATGCTCCACATGGTCCTGCACACATAAAGTGTCAATAAATAATATATCAGGTTATGACAAAATAAGATTACTCTATTCAACAAGGACAGACCTACAGAAATAATTTTAAGATGTCAATTTTTACCATAATTTGAAAAATATAATATTCAGAATAAAAGGGCAAAATAGGTGTACAACAGTTTATGTATTTATCATTTTAATATGTTATTCTATAGTTGTAATATTTTAAATATTTACATTTCCCCTTAAGAAAAAGTATTCCTAGGTTAACATAATTTAACCTAAGTTAAATTAGAAGGAAACATGGGTTGACAGGCAATGAAAGTGCAATTGTATGGTTTGGCACGCCAACAACTTTATAAAAGACCAAAAGAATGAAAACATAGACTATTAAAAACAATTTATAGGGGCCAGAGAGATAGCTCAGTAGAATAAGTGCTTACCTGGCAAGCGCAAGGGCCTGAGTTCAATCTCCGGTTCAGAAAAAATAAAATAAAATAAAAAATAAAAATAAAAAAATTATATATATATATATATATATATATATATATATATATATATATA
>NDGN011549792.1:11279-28753 GCA_002564285.1 Tympanoctomys barrerae | reverse complement strand
ATTTGCATGTCATCCTTGTGCAGGGGCCATGCTAATCTTCTCTGTATTGTTCCAATTTTAGTACATGTGCTGCTGAAGCGAGCATGATATATTTCTTTTATAGTCCCTATTTCATATATTTTATTTAACAAAACTTTAAGATCATTGAGATTTAGCCCCTTTTTTGTAAAATTTTTATATTTTTTTCCCCTTATTATTTTCTGGAAGAGTTTCTATATAATTAGAATATTTGTACTCCAGAAAAACTGAGACATAGACTCTTCTCTTTGTAAAGTTTTTAACTACAAACTTAATTCTTCTAGTAATGTAATGTGTAATGTACAGGTTAATATATAAATGTTATTCATTCAAATGAGTTAGTGTTATTCAGATCTTCTGTATCCTCCATGTTTTCTGTCCTCTTATTCTATCAATTATTTATAGAAATAGGTTGAAGTCTCCCAAAAGCATGCTATATTTACCTGTTTCTCCTGTTTTTTTCCCTAATTTTTTTGAAACTCTGACATAAGGCAGCATACACATGCAGAGTCCCTCTGTCCTCCTGGAGAATTAACCCCTTTATTATTATTAAATGACCTTCTTTAACTCTTGTCATAGTTGTTGCTCAGAATTTTATTTTGCCTCATACTGATATATAGCTACTCTAGCTTTCTTTTGGTTATTAGGATGGGTATTTTTTTCTTCTTTTTAGTTTTGACTTGTGTCTTGAAAATGGGTTTATTGTGAAAGGTGTATTTGCTCCACTGTAACAGTGCCATATTTGTGGTGCTTTTTATGATTATTTTCTGTTTTCTCGCTGACATATTAGATACATCCCTTTTGTGGTTGCTGTATGCAACTTTAGCTCATTATAGTCCACTTCAGTTATACTACTTTACACAGAAGAAAAAAAAAAGAGCCTTGTAACAGTAAACTTATTTTCATACTCCTGCTCTCTTTTGCATTTAAAAACAAATTTTATTTATTTATTTATTTGTTACAGGGTCTCGCTACAGAGCTCAGACTCTTCCTGATTCTCCTGTCATAGCTGCCATTGTGTTAGGATTACAGGTGTGTACTGCCACGCCTGGTTTTAGGGCTAGCACAGCGTGCGGTACCAGGGATTGAACCCTGGTCCTTGCGCTTGCCAGGCAGGTGCTTACACCGCCGAGCTATCTCCCCAGCTCTGTATCGCTTATATATAATTTATGTGTCATTAAGCTTTCAAATATATTATTTTTGCTTTAAATGGTAAATTTTTTTTAAAAAGAAATTTAAATAATTTAAAAGTCCTTATTTTGCCTGCATATTTACTTCCAGTCTGCGGCAGAGATTAGTATTTCTGTCACTTCTTGTTTTCCTAGTGTCTGAAGCATTTCTTTAACATTTTATGTGGTGCTCCTGCTGTGAATTTTTCCTGCTCTTATGTTTTGACTTTGCTGTAGTTTTCAAAGACATTTACACAGAAAACAATTCCTAGCTGACTTTCCTCTTCAGCGCTGAAATTGTCCTACTTGCATTATTTCTGAGGGGAAATGTTCTATAACGCTTTGTTATACTTCTTTCTATATAATTTTCTCTCCTATGGCTGCTTTTGAAATACTAATTTTCTACTGATTTTTAGCAGTGCGCATATTCTGCTTGTTGATTAGTGCTCTCATGTGCCTTTGATCATGAGATCATGAGATTTGGGGTTCCCTAATCTTTTAGGATAGATGGGTCCCGATTTGCAGACTATTCAAACATTATTTTTTAGAGGAAACATCCCCCTCTCCTTTACAGGAGAGCATTCCCCTATTGACCAATATTCAATAAAGTGTTTCTTCCCTGACCCCCAGTGTCTTATTTTAGAATATTCTATTGGATTGTGCCCGGCTGGGTTTTTGAAGTTCAGGCATTGTTTCATTTGAGCTATCTCGTCGGCTACTAATCCTATCCTGTATTTTCCCTCAGACATTTTACTTCTCCAGAATTTGAGTCTGAGTCTTTCCTATAACTTTTTCTCTGTGTGTGTCATTTTCCTTCTTTTCTGCTTGAACATATGGAAATGAGCAGTTTTGTAATTACTGGTAATTTTTTTTTTTCTTTTTGTCTTATCTGCCATTTTACCATAAGAGGTGCTCCTGGCTCTGTTTCCAGTCCTGATTTGTCTTCTCTTTGAAGCTATGTTTCCTGCTTCTCTGCTTGGAATTATTTTATTGAACACTAGTCATTGTCAGTTCTACATTACTTCGTGCTGAATTAAAAAAAAAAACAAACCTCTTAGATACAGTATTTTTAAGCTTTATTTAGGGACTCAATTATTTGGAAACAGTTTGATTGTTTTGAATCTTTCTTTTGGAGCTTGTCACGTTGATCCTGAGCAGCCTTCGGGTAGGGCTCATGGAGAAAATACAGTACTACTGAGAAAATACAGTACTCTCTGAGGCTTCTCCTCAGTGCCTCATGTTTCTTTTTGATTAAATGCACATGAGCTAGTCTCAGCCCACTGAAGACTCTAGAGGTGATGTTCCCTCCTCCTTTTGGGTGGTTCTTCTCCCAGCCTGAATAGTTTTACCACATGTGGGTGCTCAGTTACTTGTGTGGCCATTAAATGAGCCTGCTGTATCGCACGGAGAACAACAGCGCTCTTTATCATTGGATATATTTTTCCAGATTAGATATGCAGGGCAACAGGCTTAGAGCCGGTAGTGCCAAGATAAATACAACCTTTGCTCTCCCTTCAGGAAGCCCTGCCATCTACGAGGGAAGAAAGACATGCAGATGAATAATTTTAATACTTTCTGACATGGTGAAAAAATATATATTCAAGACACAATTGATGGAGAAATTAGATAACAGGTTCAAATCATTTGGATTTCTTTCCTACGTTCGCTGCCAAATATTCAGTAAAGTATCTTATATGAAGTAGGAGCAGCAGTGTTTACAGGGCGTGTAAAATAATTCAATAAATTGTAATGAGTTTCTCCAAGCATTTAATAAAAATTATAGTGACTGTGTACTTTGATTTTTTGGGGGACGTTGTTGTTGTTACCAGGAATCAAACTCAGGACCTTGTGCTTGCCAGGCAGGCGTTTATGCCGCTGAGCTATCTCCCTGGCCCTATATTTTGGTTAAGAAATGATGCTGTAACATTTGGTTGCTCTAATGACTGCAGATAAGGCTTTAGTGTGACAGAATTAGTTTGACAGACAAGTGAGGTCTAGTAAATAACACTTTACTAAAACAGAGGTACTTTACCCTTTAGTGCAATGTTTAGGTTTTTTAAACTGATGATCCATCTTTGCAGTTGCGTTTCAATGTCCACAAGAGCGGCCACCACATTTTGGATTTACTTGTATTGGTTTGTGTGCCTTCTGTATTGAGACGGACTGTCAAATGATTGTAGCTCAACATTTGATGATTTTGCGGTGAGCGTGGAGTGTTCTAAAATCAGACTGTGTGACATTTAAAAACTTATTTTAAAAAATCTTTGTTTCCTAAAATGATTTAAATCTAAAAGGAAAGAAAAAAAAAAGATGAAAAGAATTTGGGAGAGTGCGTGGGTGTGGGGATGATTGAGTTCTTGGAACGAAGAGTATATATATATATATATATTTTTTTTTCCTGTTCTCTGTTACCCACTTCCCACATAAATCTTTTAAAAATATTGATTGATACTCTTGATAGCCTACGTGTTAGGTCGCATATATGATTGTAAATATGGGGGGGCAGTGCAAATTTTATTCCTGAAACCCCTGCAGAGGGTATCTGTCTCCCACCCAGCGGTACAGCACACAGATGAAAAGAAAGAAAAAATCTGTAGTTGAAGGGCTCTGGAATAACCCGCTCCTCCCTGTGGAACAAAGGGCCAAGAGTCAGAGTGCTCGCGGCTGGTCTTGGCACCAGCCAGGGAGGTGGGCGGAAGCTGCCACAGAGTGCCTGGAGGAGAACCTTGGCAGGGATGGCGTGTAGGGAGAAGCAGCGCTGTTGCGGCGGGCACCGACGGTGACGCACAGACAGCGAGCGCAATGTGTGCAAGGCCGGCCCCTCTGCTGCCAGGGATGCGCGATTCCTTCTCAGTGCCAGGCCTCAGCTGAGATGCTGTCTCGTGTCTGAGCCCTGGAATCTCACAGGCTCTTGCTGGAGCCTCCTCAGACGGCTTCTGTGGCCACCCGCAGGGCTCAGTCACATTCTTGTGGCCATTGAAGGGAACATCTGCTTCTATATATATATATATATATATATATATATATATAACTCTGCACATCTCAGCAAATAGGGCTGAAGTAAAGGTCGGACAAAGATGGTGGCCAGGGGCTTTGTTTCTCAGAGGAGTTCAGCTTGGTGGTCTCTAACATTGTACGATTCAATTCTATAAAATGGTTAGAAACGATACAAATTAATTTTATCCCATCGGTTAAGCCAGTTAAATCTCAGACATATATTACTGAATATATTTTCTTAAGTGAAGGATTCAGGCCAAAATACTGTGAGGAGGCCAAGTCCAAAAGTCAGAACCGGGCTTAGCATGACTTAGATCACTCACTGTTGTGAGTCTAAGTTAAATGGCTACTGCTATTCTGCGCTCTAATTCTTCTGTGATGGTTTAGATCCTTGCCAGAATGGAGGCTCCTGTGTGGACAGAGTGAATACTTTCTCCTGTGTGTGCCTTCCTGGCTTCATTGGGGATAAGTGCCAGACGGACATGAACGAGTGCCTCAGTGAACCCTGCAAGAACGGAGGGACCTGCTCTGACTACGTCAACAGTTACACCTGCAAGTGCCCGGCAGGCTTCGATGGAGTCCACTGTGAGAACAACATCGATGAGTGCACCGAGAGGTTGGTGTCTGAAGAGGGAGAGGGAGAGACGGGGAGAGACTGGGCCTGTGCGGCCGGGGTGCGGCCTCCGCGTGGGTCCCACTCCAGGGTTGTCTCTCATCACCCAGGTCCTGGGTCCTAATGGACATACAATGTTTAATTTTTTTTTTTTTTTTTTTTTTTTTGAGTACTAGGGATTTAGCCCAGGCTATACCTCCAGTCTCTTTTCATTTTTTGAGACAGGGTCTCCCTAAGTTTCCAAGTTTCCCAGGATAGTTTTGAACTTGGAATCCTCTTGCCTCACCTTCCCAGAGTGCTGGGGTTATAGACCTACATCACCACACCTAACGAGATATATAGTTAGAAGGTCAGAGGTCAGAGGTTGAAAAGCTTAATGTAAAGCTTGCTTAGAGAACAGAAAGAGCTATAATTCTTTTGTTTTCCATTTGGTCTCTTGTTCTAAGAGTTCCTATTTCTTTGGAGATTTATTATCACTCTTTAAGTAATTTCTGGGAGGTTTGTTCTGTTTCTTTATATTAGTAACATATTTGTTCTGTTTTTCATAAAGAAAGTTAGAATTAAGAGCATTTATTTAGCTTTTTTGATATAAAGCAAATTGACAGTAATAAACTCTGATGTGGAACACTCCAGAAGAAAATCTCACTTTCCCTAGGAGTCTACAATAATCCCAGACATTTAAATATTCCTAAACCTTTGGTTGTAGAAAGAATGTTGGTAGTAGCCTAGTTTGAGAGGAAGCAAAATGTAGTAGATAGTAGGGGTTTGGGATGCTCAGGGGTCTTGCTGCGGTAACACCCAAGATTCTGGAAACTTTGCATTTCAAATACCAGGCCAGAGCAAGCCTTCCCTCACTGAGCTTGCTCCTGTTTGCTCCCCAGCTCCTGTTTCAACGGCGGCACCTGTGTGGATGGGATTAACGCCTTCTCTTGCTTGTGCCCTGTGGGCTTCACCGGTCCCTTCTGCCTCCACGAGATCAATGAGTGCAGCTCCCATCCCTGCCTAAATGAGGGCACGTGTGTGGACGGCCTGGGCACCTACCGCTGCACCTGCCCCTTGGGCTACACTGGGAAGAACTGCCAGGTAACGAGCCGTCTTCCCTTCCGTGTGCTCAGCCCCTGAGGGTCCCTCAGTGTCACACGCGTTCCTGCTTGTGTCCGGGAAGTCCCTTCCGAAACAGAAGAATGTGGCTCCTAGGAGTATCTCCAAGGAAAATATGGGTGATTTCTCAAAAAGCTAGATTACAAACTGTGATGCTACTAATATGATATGGATTAACAAACATAAAAATGTTTAAAAAGCTGATAAAGGAATGCAAAAAAAAAAAAACCCAAAAATGTAGGGAGTATAAGTACAAATAGGGAAAAACCAAGGGCCAGCCAAATGGCTCAGTAGAGCATTTTAGACTTTTGGGTTAGGGATTGTCAGCCTGTAGTATAGTTCTCTGGTTAATGGCCATTGAAGATTGTTTTCAGTTCTGAGGTATTACAAATGAAGATGTTGACTAAAGCACCTGCTTAGGCAGATGTAGCAGCTGGGGTTCAATTCCTGGTGTGCTGTGCTGGCCCTGCCCCCGGGTTGCACTGAGATGGTGACTGAGACAGCATGGTGGCGTGCACCTGTAATCCCAGGTCTTGGGAGGCTGAACACAGGCAGATCATTCCGAGTCTCATCTACATAATGAGACCCCTAGACCCTGTCTTAAAAAAATTAAATAAATAAATAAATAAATAAAAAGGGAAAAAATAATTGAAGTCTTTAAAGGTCAAGTACATCTTTTATTATTATTATTATTATTATTTTTTTTTTAATGTATTTGGTACAGGATCACACTATGCAGATCAGACTCATAGTGATCCTCCTGTGTTCAGCCTCCCTAGTGCTAGGATTACAGGCGTGTACCACCATGGCTAGACAGTGGCCAGCTCAGTGTGCCTGGGGGATAGGATCGGTGTGGCATGTGGTGCTGGGGATCAAACCCCAGTCCCCAAACTTGCCTAAGCAGGCGCTTAGTTCACTGAGCTATCTCACTGGCCCTTTATATCTTTCTTGTCTTGCCATGTTGTAATAGTTTTAAGATAAAACTAGAGACATTTGTGGAATATGAATGTACATGTAAACCATAATGCTAGGTGGAATAAGTCAGACCCTCAAGCTTAAAAATCACAGAGTTTTTCTTATAGGAGAAACCCAAAATACAAAGAGCAAGATAAATTATAGATGATAGGAAAAAGGGAGTGAGGTCCTCCGTAGAGGGAAGAGGACCACGAGATGGAAAGGGCAGCGGTGGGAGGGGACAGGCTGAGCAGAAGATCCCGCTGTGCTGTGTGCGGCAGCTCCATGGGGATGTGTGCCTTAGCCTATGAGCATATACTAATAAGTAAAATAAAATATATACACATTTTCAAGGACTCTTAGTGTAGGAGTCTTCAAAAGAAACAAAGCTATGCTTTCAGTCCAGGGAAGAGAAGCTGAGCTCCTAAGCAGCAGTGTGTGACTTTAGATCCATCCCAGAGTTAACACTGTTCCAGTATACGGATTCCAGACAGCACTGTTTTAATTTTATGCTGATTTTATCTCTGCAAGAATGAGAGAACAGGACCCCCAAAGAATTTGGGAACACATGGCAGAATTCAGCTCGCTGCACTGGGTGCGCTTCAGAAGGGTTTGGTTGTTTTTGGTTGTGCAGATGACCACCTCCGTGGACTGAGCAACGTGGCTTGGAGCGTGGCTACTGCTCAGCCTCGCAGGCTTACACCGTGGTACCAGCCAGCAGTCTCTGTTGTGGCTGTGACCTCCTTCTCCATCTTGTGTTCATAGACCTGATTCTCTCCCCTTCAGAATCAATTCTTTGACAGTTCTAGGTTTATTGATAGGTTTAAGTCTTTTTATCCATCTCCACCAAGACCAACAGCTATGTGGATCTTACGCAGCGTTTGCACAGGGAACATCTGAGAGCTCCACTTCTTTCTTTCTAGCCCTACTGGATGGCTGTATGTATAGACACAATCATGTCCAGAGAACTAAGAATAACTTTATATATTGGGTTTCTTCAGTTTCTTGAATGTCAGTGCTAAACACTTTTTCAATAGCAGAGCAAAGAGAAACAGGAGTATGACCTGCACCTGTAATACTGAATTCATAAGCTTTCCTTGATTTCTTTTTTTTTTTTTTAATTTTTTGGTGGAACCGGGGATTGAACTCAGACCCTTGCGCTTGCCAGGGAAGCACTTATTCTACTGAGCCATCTCCCTGGCCCCACCTTGATTTCTTGTAATATTATATAACTTATTTTCTTCATTTCTGGTATCTGGTTTTTGATGTGTCTGTACCCCGCCTTTCCCTCAGACCCTGGTGAACCTCTGCAGTCAGTCTCCATGTAAAAACAAAGGCACTTGCGTCCAGGAGAAGGCAGAGTCCCGGTGCCTGTGTCCGTCTGGATGGACGGGTGCATACTGCGATGTGCCCAATGTCTCCTGTGATGTGGCAGCTCTCAGCAAAGGTGAGCTGTGCTTCCAGGGCTCACGAGCCAGCTAAGCAAGGATGGCCCGGTCAGCGGCATTTTCAGGGAGATGTTATGATTGTGGGATAAGGGGGAAGACAGTAGTGCAGGGCTTCATGCTGGACAAAGGGTGGAGGAGGCCGCTTAAGTGCTTACAAAGAAAAAGTATTTGAAAGGAAGCTAAGCCATATTCCACTTTGGGGGCTGGTTTATTTTTAATACAGATTTGGTAGTGAGAGTTGTGAAAGACTAGGTAAGCATAACATTGGACATGTCAGCCGCCCTAGATTTGCTTGCCTGTTAAGTAGTCTGGCTCTGGTGTGTGTCATTTGCCCATCTGTGATGCCTCTTTCCTCTGCGGGCCGCCCAGGCGTGCTTGCTAAGAACCTGTGCAAGAACTCGGGCGCCTGCATCAATGCCGGCAACACGCATCACTGCCAGTGCCCGCTGGGGTTCACGGGGAGCTACTGCGAGCAGCAGCTGGATGAGTGTGCGTCCAATCCCTGCCAGCACGGCGCCACCTGCATCGACTTCATTGGCGGCTACAGATGTGAGGTGAGGAAGGCGGGAAGGGGCCCAAGAGGTCGCACAGCTCCTACGCCCCCAAGTATTGAATTTAGCTGTTTACCTCTTATGTGTATGGCTTGCAAGTTTTTACTAGTCACCTTGCAAGTGCTTACAATCGCTATTTTCTTCAGCCTTTCTGTGCAGTATATTAGTATGGCCCTAGAAAGGCACTTTCATTGGGGTCTGGAAATGTTTTTCTTCACACGGTCACTGCCAGGACTTGGGGAACTGGCAGCTGCGACCAGGGTGCATTTGACAGGCCCACTCACCACAGTGGCCCCCGGAACTTCCCTGAGTGGCCTGAGCTACAGTAAGCCAGGATGAACAGTGTCTCTTTGCCCCATCTCCCTTACATATATAGTCATCAACAACCAGCTAATAATTTCTCTCTCTAGAAAAAGTGGCTGTTTTTACTGCAGCACCACGTTAAGTGTTAACATGTGTATATTTAAGAAAGGTTGTGTTTTCAGGGACTGCTTTACTGTCTATTGAATGTCTTGGTTGACTGCAGTTAGAACAAAATGTTAACAGAACAGAAATGAAATTGATACCAGTTCAGGCCACCAAGCAATAGCAAAGGCTTTGGTTCTCTGCTGTTACCTCGTTTGTTTATTTCTTCATAGCAGCCTGGCACCCATCAGTTGAAAAGCCTGCCAGGGTTAACCGCAAATTTCTGCATACCCAGGTGTCTTAAATGTAGCTCAAATAAGCAGATTTTAGTCATTTAGATCCCGCCTACCTGGCATAGCCTGTAAGTACACCTAGTACCTCTCAGGCGTTGAGAAGATGAACCCTGGGACTAAAAAGACCCAGTGCTGCTGCCTTTCAGCACCCTCTGGAGACCTGCTGCTGGGCTTCTGAGTGACATCGCCTGGACTCCCGTACTTCCTCTCAGCTCTGTCCCCTGGAGCGCACAGGCTCTCCTCATTCTCTTCTTCCCCCATGGGATGGTGACCTGTTATGGGGCATGTGCCCTACCTACAGACATGTAAAGTATGGCCTGGATAAAGTTAACTAACAGTCATTGATTTCTTTAATCCATCCTGAATTTCTTCCAATCTTCATGTCCACCATTGCCTGCTGGCCCCACCTTCCTCAGCCTCAGTCAGTGTCCCAGACATGCATATTTTATTATTATTATTGAACTCAGGCTCTTGCGCTTGCCAGGGAAGAGCTTATTCCACCGAGCCATCTCCCCAGCCCATGCATATTTTAAAGATGGGAGAATTTGTACAAAGGAGGAATAAAAGTTTTGCATTGGAGTTCTTAGCTACTTTTCTCGTTGCTGAGACAACGTACCCAACACCCAAAGTTAAAGAAGGAAAGGTTTGTTTTGGTTCACAGGTTGCAGAGGTTTCAGTCCTTAATTGGCTGGCTCTAAGGCAGGACATCGCAACCAAACATGCAGGGGAGAGACAGCTCTCCACAGGCAGAAGAAAGTAAAGCAACAAAGTAGCAAAGAAGCAAGTTCAAGCCACTTGAACGGCTTCTTTCTGCCCTTTTATACTCTGACTAGGCTACTAGGATTAGGACAGTGCCAAACCAGTTAGTGGGCTGATCTAATAACCACACACCCTTATCCCAGCGTCACACGTTCTGGATCCAGCCACCTCTGAAAAAGCCCCGCCTGTGACTGCATGAGGCTTTGGGGGGACATCTAGACACAAGCGATGATAGGAGTCATATTGAAAATAACCCTCAGGATATTTGGTCCTTTTCTTCCCTGTAAAGTGGCTTTTTCACCAGGCAGCTGGAGCCTGGCCCTGCACAGGGCGATTAGCAGGATGGGGTGATTCTTACTAAGGAACCAGTAAGAGCTAAGGGGGTGGGGCAGGGTCGTGGTCACACACCAGGTCTCACTTGTCCTTCTGTTCTCCGTGATAACCCAACACTCTTTGTCCTTTTCTGCGTCCTATTTCTTGGCAGTGTGTTCTGGGATATCAGGGCGTCAACTGTGAGTATGAAGTAGATGAGTGTCAGAATCAGCCCTGCCAGAACGGAGGCACCTGCGTTGACCTTGTGAACCATTTCAAGTGCTCGTGCCCGCCAGGCACTCGGGGTATGTGAGCAGCCCTACTCCTCTTCTATCTGACCATTCTCTAAGCTACAGTTGCATTCTGAGTGTCGAAGGGTTTTCTAAAAATTAGTTACTAGCTCCGTTACAAGCATTTATTTCGGCACCCTGTAATGTGGTCCATTTCATCCTCCGTGTGTCACTAGCACTGATTCGTGTTTTCAATACTTTTGGGTGGTTTGACATCTTACACTCCAGGAAGCACAGAAGGTAATACTGATACAAAATTAGCCTACTCAGCCAGATTTCTTGGTGCTTCAAATTAAAGCAGCTTAGAGTCTCTTGAATAAATAATTCATGTCTACCTGCTTCTTAGGGAAGTAAGCCAGGTGTTGCCTCTATAAGATAAGGGATGAATAAAATGAAAACAGCTGCCTACTTTCACAGTCCCTGGGGAGGGGGCTGGTGCGCTAAGGCAGCGATGGTGGCGAGCCTTTTAGAACTTACGGGGATACAAATAGCGGGCTAGGTTGGACACCACTGCCCCGAGGAATGCCACTGTGTTACAGTCCTGGGACGTAGCCCTGGCCTGAGTGTTGGAATCATTTCTCTGCTGTGGACACGGCATGTGACTGTCTCCCCCCAAGAACTCTGGGTGTTGTCCGTTAGGAGGCACTTAATTAGGAAGTTCCTGTTTGGAGTGCCTGTTGGGGAAAACTGTGGAAAGCTATCCACAGTGATAAGATACTCATTCTCCTCAGTATCAAAGAAAAGAAAATCAGAAATTCTGTTTATATTGTTACAGACTTCTGAGTCTTTTGACAATTTGCCTTCCTAGAGATCCAAGGTTAGCTGAATCAAGATAGATGAGTACTCTGCTAATAGAGTAGTTACCTATTTGAGGAATGAGATTAAAGGAGAGGAGAAAACTAAGGGAAAACAGCCTTTAAATAGTTGAAAAATTAGTATGTTTTTACTGGAGTCACATTGAATCTAAGGGCTATAAAGTTTATATCTTCCACAAGGAGTCCGCCCTACCAAATGGTGCTGTTTATTTAAGTTTGTTTTGTGTGTGTGTCTCAGGAAAATTTTAAAGTTGTCTTCAGACAGGATAGCATGTTTGCATTAAAAATATTCCTGCATATTTTGTGTTTCCAGTTGCTAATGGAAATAAATCATATTTTACATTTCTATTTTCCTTTAAAAATTTTTTTCTATTTAATTTTAATTTTTTTTTTTTCTGTATTTTTAGGGAAGGGTCTACAGGGTGTTCAAGGTCTCACTACCAGATCAGACTCATAGTGATCTGCCTGTTTATAGCCTCCCAAGTGCTGGGATTACAGGCACGCACCACCACGCCCAGCTCAATTGCTGTCTCAGCATGCCCTAGGGGAGGGGCCAGCACGCAGGCCCAGGGATTGAGCCCTGGCCCCTGCACCTGCTTGCAGGCACTTGAATCCACTGAGCTATTTGGCTGGCCCAAATCTTGTTTCTTTTAATGTATACCACAAATGCAAGTGGCAGCAATATAGAACTGGGTTTTTTTTTTTTTTTTTTTTTTGGTAAGTTTTAAAATAGATCATAGAATAATGTCTAGAAGTTATTTATAACTTTCTTTCTAAAAAATGTTTTCAAGTGTTCATGCTACATAGATAATATCCATTTGTGGCAGTTCTATTTTAGTTAGGATAACCACTGAACTTTCAGCAGGATATTTTCTATTTTTAAATAAGATGCCACAGTACTTACACGATGTTGAAAAATCAACTTATACAAAATTGAGTTTCAGTTCTTACCAATATTCTCCATAGTTATAATCTAAGTATTTACTAACTTATGTGCTCTTTTTGGACTGTTTTTATATATTTTGAGTTGAAATTAAGATATAGATGAACAGTTACCGAGCCTCCCCTGAGCTGTCTCCTTGCCTTGAGATGGCACAGATAATGGAGCCTACACCACAGGACTCTGTTGCTTTGTTGCGTGGCGAGATGTGATGCCTTAACCTGCCTTTTCCGCTCCTCATACTGCTCGTTGGGAAGGCGGCAGCTGTCACAGGCCAAGCGGGCTTCACCCCACACGCCCTCAAAGGTGCCACTGTAGATTGAGGAGTGTAGTCTGATTGATTATGGAAGTCCCAGCAAGGTGGTTGTCCCTCGCTGGAGACCAGTGTTGCAGATACTTTCAAAATGCTGTGTCCTCTCTGTCCTCCAGGCCTGCTCTGTGAAGAGAACATCGATGACTGCGCTGGGGGTCCCCACTGCCTCAACGGTGGGCAGTGTGTGGACAGGATCGGGGGCTACACTTGTCGCTGCTTGCCGGGCTTTGCCGGGGAGCGGTGTGAGGGGGACATCAATGAGTGCCTCTCCAGCCCCTGCAGCTCCGAGGGCAGCCTGGACTGCATCCAGCTCACCAATGACTACCGGTGTGTCTGCCGAAGCGCCTTTACTGGTGAGGCCCCGTCACTCAGCCCTGGCAGGGGCTTTAGTGAGCACGTTGGGCACATACTTGTCCCAGACCCAAGGGGGGCTTTGCTGTATACAGAAAACTCAACCAGCTTAGTTGAAGAGCCCAGGTGGTTTTGCTAGGTCTGTGTACTACAGATGTTTTAACCGATCTCTACCTTTATTCTTCCCAAGATATAACTGTATTGATTATGCAGTGTTACTGTAGGGAAGAAGTGAACAAAACATGTTTTTGTTTATGGTAAATTGACTCTGGGAAAATTAAGCTGTATTTTAAAGCAAATCAAACAGGATGCAGAATAGCCAGTATCACTGAGAAGAGAGATCATAGATGAAAATTCTATCTAAACTGCTAGTTCCTATTTAGCTATAGTGGCCTGAGGTAGCCTGTCCTACAAAACAGAAAGCACTAACAAAATATACTGAACAGTTCGTTTACCATTTTTTTCAATTTATGAAACTAAAGTGCCTTGAAGAATTGAAGTGTGACTTGACTTTTTAAAAAATGTGCCTAATGGCTTTGTAGCCATCCCTTTGGGTAGCTTTGGGGGTGTACGCCTCATGTTTTCTGTGTGGACTGGAGCGTACGGGGCTTGTCTGAAGCAGCCGGCAGTCTCTCAGGTTCACATCTATGGGATACGTGCTTGAGCTCATTCGATTCCCATAGGTTTAGAGCTAAACTCCTCTCCTGGCTGTAGTCTGAGCCTGGTCCCTGTCGCAGGGGTTCTGTTCAGTAACTTGAGGTTACCCTTCCTGCCTTTAAAACTGCTTTTTCTGTTCTGCCTTGAGGCCGTCACTGTGAAACCTTCGTGGACGTGTGTCCTCAGAGGCCTTGTCTGAATGGAGGGACTTGTGCTGCGGTCAGCAACATGCCCGACGGCTTCATTTGTCGTTGTCCTCCGGTAAGAAGCTTGCTGTTGATTGAAGGGGCTGACTCTCGTCCACATAGTCTGTGACAAAGCAGATTAAACCTGGCTTTTCAAGGTCGTGAGTGGGGAGATATCTCAATTCCAGCTCAGATTTGTCCACGTAAAGTTGTGTAGGCAGCCCTGGGGACTGTGCAATTCCTGGTCTGTGGCCGATAGCCTTCAAAACACTCAGGAAAAAAACCACAAGAAGTGGTAGGAGGTCCTCTTGAATGAGGGCCACTGTCTCTGCCCAGTAAGAACGAAACGCTATTCTGTAGCAGGGCTCGTTTTGAGCTAGTTGCATGTTAAGCTAGAAGAAAGCCTTAGCCATTTGCCTTGTACATGCTTTTGCCACTGCCAAATGCTGAAGGCTCTCTAAAGCAGAGATCACTTTCTATGGAGAGAAACCAAAAAAGAAAGATGCCTAGTGACCTTGGTGTTTGGGCTGAGCAGGACATACAAAAGTGAAATGAGATGTAGGGTTCTTCTAGAAATCCAAAACTTCTAGTAGGATCTCCCCGCCCCAACCATTATTATGGAGTGAGCGAAAGGCGATGAGGGTGGTGCCTAGAGTCCCAACTCTATGGACCTAATTTCTGAAAGTAAACTTAAAGCGAGAAAACGCTGCGCCCACCCCTTGGAACCTTTACTTCTTCCCGATCTGCATCCTCAAAGATGTCATTTCCTAGAATGCGATCCGGGAGGCAGCCTGGAGTGATCTTAAACTAAGGGTCTAGACTCTGTCTCCCTGGTACGGAGGAGAAGCAGTTCCTCATTTCTTTACCACTTCCCACAGGGCTTCTCAGGAGCGAAATGCCAGAGCAGCTGTGGGCAGGTGAAGTGCAGGAAGGGGGAGCAGTGTGTGCACACCGCCTCGGGGCCCCGCTGCGTCTGCCCCAACCCGCAGGACTGTGAGTCGGGCTGCGCCAGTAACCCCTGCCAGCACGGGGGCAGCTGCTACCCGCAGCGCCAGCCTCCGTATTACTCCTGCCTCTGCTCTGCACTGTTCCGGGGCAGCCGCTGTCAGTTCTACTCGGCCCCTACCACCACCCCTTCTGACACCTGTACGAGTCAGTATTGCGCTGACAAAGCTCGGGATGGTGTCTGCGACGAGGCCTGCAACAGCCATGACTGCCAGTGGGATGGAGGCGACTGCTCTCTCACCATGGAAGACCCCTGGGCCAACTGCTCCTCCCCGTTGCCCTGCTGGGACTACATCAACAACCAATGTGATGAGCTGTGCAACACGGCTGAGTGCCTGTTCGACAACTTTGAATGCCAAGGAAACAGCAAGACCTGCAAGTAAGGGCTCTAGGCTCTCTGGAAGCCCAGGGGCACTGTCACTAACATGCCTCAGTTTCTCGCTCTTGCTCCTAACTCCTGCAGTGCTTCAACCCAAGCTGCCTCTGCACGTCAGACGGTGCCAGCCTTGTCCCGTCACACGCTACCCTGTTCTCGCCCTTGCAGCAGAGGCCAGGGATGCTCGTTGCGTAGCCACCCCCCTCTGCCTATCTCTGCCTTCTCACCCGCTGCTCTCGTGGTCTCCTGGGGGAAATCACTTTTGGAAGTGGTGTTACTCACGCTCAGGCAGCCTCTCACATAACCTGTCTACAGGATGGTTGGAAAGGTCTGTACCTCTCTTGACTCACTGCTTTCCCCAAGACTGACTTTCACTGTCTAGATCAATCAGAGAGAATGCCCTAGGTTAGGGCTCTTAACCCTCCCAGTCTTTGCTGTTAACATCCCAGGATGCTTTGTGTTCTACATAGTAACCCTTCTATTAACCATTCCATTTAATTTGACCCTAGTTAACTGCAGCTACCTTCTGAGGCATAGATGCCATTCCCAGGTGAGAAATCCGGTGGAAGCACCTACTAGAGCACATGTGGCTCTTCCTGACTCAGGATCTCTCATTGAGCTAGACGGCACATTGAGCAGAATAGTACAAATACCATGGCATGAGGCTGAGGGGAAGGGAGGAGAGAGGAGTGTAGAAGAATAGTTTGTGCATCGTGTAGGCTTGGGGGTTTTGTTTTCTTCTCCCAACATTTGAAAAGTGACCACAAATTTGATCTGGTACCTGTATGGCACATACCTTCCTTCTCCTCTGTAGTTGGGATTCATCACTGAAGGGGAAAGAAATGAGTCAGATTGACAAGGTTCTTTTGATGGTTTAGAGTATAGAGCCTCCTTGGACACCTTTACTTTCTAAAGCCCTCCAGTTTTGGGAGAAGTGGATGCAAACTAGAGGATATACTGATCAGGCTGACTTTGATGTCAGACTTTTGTTTAAAAGCTGACTTAACAAGATTGAGAATGGCATAGGAGCCCTGAGCCCTTGCTGCATAATCAGCAGTGTTGTTCCTCATCGAGGGAGCAGTCCATAGGGTTGAGTGGCACGGAGCATATGATTCCATCCAGCACGGCTTCACAGGGCACTTGGGATCAAGGCACAGGTGACGAAAGCTGGGTAGGAAAATATCATAGTAGTTCTAATAGGTAAACTAAGTGGATTTCTAGTCCAATCTGAACTCCTTTCCCTGGCTGTCTCTCCCCTGCCTAGGTACGACAAGTACTGCGCAGACCATTTCAAAGACAACCACTGTGACCAGGGATGCAACAGTGAGGAGTGTGGCTGGGACGGGCTGGACTGCGCTGCAGACCGGCCCGAGAACCTGGCGGAAGGCACGCTGGTCATCGTGGTACTGATGCCCCCTGAGCAGCTGCTCCAAGATGCTCGCAGCTTCCTGCGTGCACTGGGCACCTTGCTGCACACCAACCTGCGCATCAAGCTGGACTCACAGGGGGCCCCCATGGTGTACCCCTACTATGGGGAAAGGTCAGCGGCCATGAAGAAGCAGAAGGTGTTGCGAAGGTCTCTTCCTGAGGAGCAAGAACAGGAGGTGGCTGGGTAGGTTTTTGCTTTTTAAACTTCATAAAAGTTTTCATAGCGATTGATAGCCAACAATGTCCAGGCAGGATGTTTTCTCAAGACCTCAAAAAAAGTTTTACATAAAACTGAGCATTTTAGTACACAAGCAAAAGTCAGAACTCAGCCTATTAAAAAAGTAAAGCTTAAACAAATAGAATGGCCTATCATTTTAGACAAACCCATGGCCCAGTGCTTATGTTTAGGAGAAAAGATCTGCCTTGGGACCAGGGAGATGGCTCAGTGGAATAAGCGCTTCCCTTGCAAGTGCAAGGGCCTGAGTTCAATCCCC
>NDGN011549792.1:0-11229 GCA_002564285.1 Tympanoctomys barrerae | reverse complement strand
AAAAAAAAAAAAAAAAAAAGAGAGAGAGAGAGAGAAAAGATCTGCCTTGATTGTGGAGTCTAGAAAGGTGGGCCACAATTGGTTTGAAGATGTTGGGATCCCTAATTTTCTCAAACGCTGGAACCCTTTGTGCTTGGCTAGAGTTTGCCTCAAAATCTTTTGCTGCTGAATGCCCTTTTTTGTGTGTGGGAATTGAACCTAGGGCCTTCATCCTGAGCTGCATACACAGCCCTTTTTATTTTTTATTTTGAGACAAGATCTTACTAAGTTCAGTTGTAAGACTGAGCTCAAATGTGTGCTCCTCCTGCTTTAGCCTTTCAGAGTGTTGGTGTTACAGGTATGCACCACTATGCTTGGCAATGGCTTCTGTTTTTGTATCAATCATGGTCTTATTTTCAAGATGCCTTACCTACATTAAGCATCTTTGACGAGAGCAATAGACTTCAGTTACTCTACACTTCCCTGTATGTAGCACAGTTTTCAACTGTCCAGATAGCTGAGGTATGAATACAGAGACTTAGAAGAACAAGGGCCCAGAATGTGCAGTGTGTGTTCTCAGCATACCACTGAGTGACGCTGGACATGTAGGAAAAGGTGGAGGACCACCGCGCCACATGGAGGAAAGTGAGACACCCACAGGGCATGAGTCGGTATTTAGAACCTGAAGGGACAGTGTCCTAATTTCTGGAGCCTTTCTGAAAGCAGTATCCTGAGAGTGGAGAGCCATGGGTCAAGGAGTAGAAGGTTCCTGTTACCCCTTGTACTTCTGCCTCGGCTTGCCGGGCCTGCTGCGGCCTTCTGGTCTACCCACTGCCCTTCATCTTCCTCTTCCTTGGCATTCCACAGTTGCAAAGTGTTTCTGGAAATCGACAACCGCCAGTGTATTCAAGACTCAGACCAGTGCTTCAAGAACACAGATGCAGCCGCAGCTCTGCTGGCTTCTCATGCAATCCAGGGAACGCTGTCTTACCCTCTTGTGTCTGTCGTCAGTGAGTAGCCTTGGTGCTGAGGGGACTGACTGGGGAAAGACCCGTGTAGGGCGCACGCTTTAATTCTCAGCCTTGGTTTTATAGGGGCAGTGATGTCAAGCAGCCCTCTACATGAATTAGATGCTTATATCAAGAAGTTACTGTGTCATGCAACATTGAGTCCACCTTTCTGAACTTTCAGGTGAATCCCTGGCTCCCAAACCCACTCAGCTCCTCTATCTGCTGGCTGTTGCTATTCTCATTATCCTGGTTATCATCCTGCTGGGCGTAATCATGGCAAAACGGAAGCGCAAGCACGGCTCCCTCTGGCTGCCCGAAGGCTTCACCCTTCGCCGAGACTCTAGCAACCACAAGCGCCGTGAGCCCGTGGGACAGGACGCCGTGGGGCTGAAGTAAGTGGATTTGCCAGCAAGCCACAGTTCACAGTGGAATGCAGAAACGGAGAGAAAAGCATGTCCCTCTGAATCACAATGCTAACTTCTGAGCCCTGCCGTTACTCTCACTGGCCGAGCGACTGTGAAGCTGCTGGCTGAGTGTCAGAGAGTGGGTGCATGTCTTCTGTTCCTGTGTTCCCACGTGGTGGCAGTGTCTGTGCTGGGGTGCACCTTCCTTGGGAGCTCTTGCTCACTGTCAAGGGAAAGGTCGAGTGCGCGCCCCTACATGATATCTCTCCCATCTTTTCTGGGCTAAGCCCCCCAGAAGTGAGAGCGTAGCTTTGGGAGTGGGCTGTGGTGGAAAAAGTGTTGAAAAACACTTTTTCTTTGTACCAGGGATCGAACTTGGCATCTTGTGCTTGCCAGGCAAGCACTTATGCCACTGAGCTATCTCCCCAGCCCTAACTCTTGTTTATGCCATACTCTCTCTTCTTGTTTCCACCCCTTTATGATTCTACTAAAGAAATCTCTCTGTGCAAGTTTCGGAGGCTAACCTAATTGGTTCTGGGACAAGCGAACACTGGGTGGATGATGAAGGGCCCCAGCCGAAGAAAGCCAAGGTAAGCGGGCTGGGGCGAGCCACCACTGTTAGCCGTTGTTGGGTCGCAGTCCGAGTTTCTCTTTTCTGGGTGGTTCTAGAGTATCCTGAACTGGGGGAAAGAGTGACAGTTCTTATGTTACCCAGATTTCCCATGGACAACAGCAGGGAGCCTTTAGGCTTTGATGAGCCGGGGTTAATTGTGTATGTGTTTCAAGAATTCTTAAAAATAATAAAACAAACATGCCTCTTTCTTCAGATGCCCTGCTAGCATTAGTTGAGTCAGGACTGGTGTCGGGGTCCATCTTGGTGATTAAGCAGTGAAAGAAGTCAGCGGCTGCTGGCTTTAGAGCCTGGACACTTTGAACTCAGGAAGCTAAAATTGTGTGGAGCAAGAGTGGGATTGGGCTGCCGCTGCCAGAAGAAGAAGACGTGTGTGTGTGTGTGTGTGTGTGTGTGTGTGTGTGTGTGTGTGAGGAGCCAGCAGAAAAGGACGGTGCGAAAGTGCATTCCTTAGGAGTTGGCACGTTGCTTACCTCTTTGAATTTAATTTTATCTGTAGAAAGAATAATAAAGACTCCTTTGTGAGTCTTTATTCTCAGATTAAACGCAGTAGTATAATGTCCCCTACCTATTTCTGATCACATACTAAGAATTCGATAAACTATACTTGCTTTTAAATGGTCAATGTTAGCATGATTCATGAATCTCCTCTGCGTGCTTGCTCTGACTGGATAGTGTACTGAAGGAGGCCGCTTTGAACAAGGTTTATTCCTTCTTTCCAAGAACCTTCTAGTCTGCTGTAGAGGCTGCACAGAGTACCATGCAAGTACTTAGCAGAGGAAAGCAGGATACAGTTTTTAGAACCAATAAGAGAAACAAGAATGTATAATTTCTTTTTTGCCGAGTGGGTGGTGGTTAGAGAATTGGAGTGGGCGAAACTGTTGCACCCGGAGGCAAGAACATGGGTGGAGGCCTAGAAACATGAGGATGGTGCTTTGCAGATCTAAAAATAGCGTATTAGGGGGGCCAGGCCTAGACTCTGTGAGGGGGCTGTGGGGAGAGCTGCCTGGACCATTAAGAAGAGATAAGCAGGAGCCGCATTCCAGGAGCCAGAGATCTAAGGTGATCGATAAAATTGAGGGTTAGGACAGGAAGAAAGGGCAATCTAGCTGGAGGTCAGAGGAGGCAGCAGGAGACTGTGACCCTCCTCCCTGTCTGCAGGCTCCCATGGCCGTCAGATAGGCAGGGCATATTGCTTATTTCCTCTTCAGGCTGAAGATGAGGCTTTGCTCTCAGAAGAAGATGACCCCATCGATCGACGCCCCTGGACGCAGCAGCACCTTGAAGCTGCGGACATCCGCCGGACGCCGTCGTTGGCTCTCACTCCTCCTCAGGCAGAGCAGGAAGTGGACGTGCTGGATGTGAATGTCCGGGGCCCGGGTCAGTGCTGCCAGCCCTGTCCTTTCCCCAGGAGGTGCTTGCTTTCCTTCTGCCAGAGTGGCCCTACGTTTGCCGCACCTGGCCATGTGCTGTCTGCCAGTTTCACGTATCCTAAATCAGCTTGAGGAAAGGAATGTGTAAGGAGTTATAGACATACAAGAATTATGACCTCAGAAGGGCCAGCGAGATAGCTCAGTGGACTAAGCACCTGCTTTGGCAAGCGTGGGAACCAGGGTTCAAACTCTGGACCCACATGCCAAGCTGGCCCTACCCCCACCCCAGGGGCGCACTGAGTGGGTGACCGAGTATGGGCGTGGTGGCACACACCTGTAATCCTAGCTCCAGGGAGGCTGAAAACAAGAGGATCACCATAAGTCCAGCCTACATAGTGCGACACTGTACCAAATACACAAATGATTAAAAAAAAACAAACAAAGAATTATGAACTCAGAAGCAAGGGGAGGCTTTCACATTGTTTCATATGCATCATGCTGTTCAAAGCAGGCTCAGTGGATGGGTTAGGCTTTAGTGGCTAGAAAAACATTATTTCAAAACAAGGTAGAGAGTAGTTTAGTATGTCTTATGTATATAGTTCTATTAGTATTGGCTTTTTCTCTTTTTTTTTTGGACAGGGTATACAGGGTCTTGCTATGTAGATCAGACTTGTAGTGATCCTCCTGTTTACAGCCTCCCAAGTGCTGAGATTACAGGTGCACACCACCACACCCCATCTCAGTAGCTGTCTCAGGGCACCTGCATCTGCCTAAGCAGGCACTTTAATCTGCTGAGATTTGGCTGGCCCTAGTGTTGGGTTTTTAAAAATGTGTTTGAGAGAAAAGCTTACTCACTTTAGGGAAGAGGCCTAGCTCAGAAAGACTCGCTCCCCATTGTTCTTTTATAGGAGTGGCATCATCAGCGGAGGGGAGGCAGTAAATGTAAGACTAATCACCAGTTTCTCAAGGAGCATAGGAAACTTCTTTAAGCCCATCCTCACTCAGAAGTGCTTCAGTACCAGGGCATGCTTCCTTCTTCTCCTCAGTGCTTACTGGAATTTTCCTTCCTGCAGATGGGTGCACACCACTGATGTTGGCCTCCCTCCGAGGAGGCAGCTCAGATGCCAGCGATGAAGATGAAGAGGACTCCTCCGCCAACATCATCACAGACCTGGTCTACCAGGGTGCCAGCCTGCAGGCCCAGACAGACCGGACGGGCGAGATGGCCCTGCACCTCGCAGCCCGCTACTCGAGGGCTGATGCTGCCAAGCGCCTCCTGGACGCAGGTGCAGACGCCAATGCTCAGGACAACATGGGCCGCTGCCCCCTCCATGCTGCAGTAGCAGCTGACGCCCAAGGCGTCTTCCAGGTAGGCGACGTGAGAAGAGTTGGTTTGAGCAGTACAAATTTCCATGGATCTATAGTGCTTTATCTGCATTCGGGCACTTAATATGTCACTGAGTTAATCAGTAATTCTTTGACAGATTATTCACACTTGCTAGATAAGAAAGAAGGAAAAGTTAACCTACTAAAAGTAACCAGATAGTGACAGCTGATAGCAGAGACCACCAGTCTTCTGATTTTTAGCAGTACTTTGATATGCAAAGATGTCTCCCAAATGCACAGACCAGATGGGAGCGATATTTTTACCTTTGTTTCATGCTTACTATTCCATTGGATCATCCCCTCTGACTACGTGGTCTCCCAGGTAACTGGTGGCCACTTTCTTGATGTGAGCTGACCGTGTGCTGTGATGCCCTTTCATTGCCCGCTACGTTTTGAAGTTGTGGCGTTTCCTGTGGTGCTCTGCTTTCCTTATAGAACAAATTAGAAATTCAGGTAAAGCAATGGCTTTACCTGTGCAGTCATGTTTGGATCACCCACCTGTTGGCTCATCATCCATTCATTTATTCCACAAATGTTCATTGGGTGGCTGCGATAGAATCTGGGCCACGAAGATCCCGAAGACTGTCCTGCCCTTCAGGAACTTAACAGCACACCCTCAGCGCCAGTGCTTTGGTTTCCTCTCATGGGTTCATTATTTTCCTTTGTCCAGTGACTCTTCTCTTTTCTTCTCCCCTTCTAGATTCTGATCCGCAACCGAGTGACTGATCTGGATGCGAGAATGAATGACGGCACTACGCCCCTGATCTTGGCTGCCCGCCTGGCTGTGGAGGGAATGGTGGCGGAGCTGATCAACTGCCAAGCAGACGTGAATGCGGTGGATGACCATGGTAGGACCATGGTTGAATTCTGGTCTGCAGAGCACACCTACCTACAATTGCTGCGTGGTCCTTAGAAGGACTGGTTCAGACCCGAGTGCATTGGAGAGTCGCTCATTCTTTCATCCATGCATTCGTTCACTCTTCCTTCCAACCTTGATCCCGGGGACCTGAGCCAGTGGGGATCCCTAGATTTAGAATGAGTTTTTCTAGTATCTGTCAGCTTATAGAATGGCTTTGCCTTGCAGGGAAATCTGCTCTTCACTGGGCAGCCGCTGTAAATAATGTGGAGGCTACTCTTCTGCTGTTAAAAAACGGAGCTAACCGAGACATGCAGGACAATAAGGTATGTATAGGCTGAGTGTGGAGCATGAGGATGCTCCCGGCAGGGCATCACTTGCAAGGCCTTCCCTTTGGCCGCCATAGCATCTCCTGTGATCAGCACAGACCCAGGGGTGGAAGCAGGCTGGGCAGGAACTGGGTCAGGACAACCTGGTTCAGCGGCACATTCGGTTTTTCCACAGTGTGTCATAACTCAGTCTCCCCAGGCTGCCCTGCAAGCGCCTCAGTGTGACCTCCCCTCCCTCCCTCTTCTCTGATGTCTCCTTTTCTCTGGTGCTGTTGCCTGTTATACTCGCTGTCTTTTCTCTTGACGTGTGTTCACCTTTTCCTGCAGGGTCTTTTGTTCTTGGCTCTTTAGTCTTTGCTCGTGGGTGTCATGATGGTTTCCGCTTTGGTTTTCTCCCTGAGCTTCTGTCGTGTTCCCCTTCCATGATCCATCCTCTCGCATTTATTTGTGCTTTTTCATTATTTTAGTTCACGCTTGCACATTTTGCCTTTTCTCTCTTTTATTCTTAATCATTTTTCATTTCATTTCTTCTCCTCCCTTTCTTATTCCTTTTCCTTTTAGAACCTTAAACGGATGAACTCAGTTCTCTTTAAAGAGTTTCTGGCTTAGTCCTGTTTATTTCACAAATTCCTAAGGGGGCAAAATTGATCATTGGGAAAGGTGTATCCGCAGGTGTACAGGGAGACATGCAGGGTTCCTGTGGTGTTAACATTCTATGGGGGATGCACTTAGGAAAATGTGTCTGACAGGGCTGAAGAAAGAGTGAGACACTGATATACTTTTAGAAGTGGTACTAAATGTGGCACGTGTGGGTCTTTCTCGTAGGAAGAGACTCCTCTGTTTCTTGCTGCCCGAGAGGGGAGCTACGAAGCAGCCAAGATCCTGTTGGACCATTTTGCCAATCGGGACATCACAGACCACATGGACCGTCTTCCCCGGGATGTGGCCCGGGATCGCATGCACCACGACATCGTGCGCCTTCTGGATGAGTACAACGTGACTCCCAGCCCCCCGGGCACGGTGCTGACCTCTGCTCTCTCACCTGTCATCTGCGGGCCCAACAGGTCCTTTCTCAGTCTGAAGCACACCCCAATGGGCAAGAAGCCTAGACGGCCCAACGCCAAGAGTGCCATGCCTACCAGCCTTCCTAACCTTGCCAAGGAGGCGAAGGATGCCAAGGGCAATAGGAGGAAGAAGTCTCTGAGTGAAAAGGTCCAGCTGTCTGAGAGCTCGGTGACTTTGTCCCCTGTTGATTCTCTTGAGTCTCCTCACACGTACGTGTCTGACCCCACATCCTCTCCTATGATCACATCCCCTGGAATCTTACAGGCCTCACCCAACCCTCTGTTGGCTGCTGCTGCACCCCCGGCCCCAGTCCACGCACAGCACGCACTGTCTTTCTCTAACCTTCATGACATGCAGCCTTTGGCTCCTGGAGCTGGCACCGTGCTTCCTTCCGTGAGCCAGCTGCTGTCCCACCACCACATCGTGCCCCCAGGCAGCAGCAGTGCGGGCAGCTTGAGTAGGCTACATCCAGTCCCAGTCCCAGCAGACTGGATGAACCGCATGGAGATGAATGACACCCAGTACAATGAAATGTTCGGCATGGTCCTGACGCCCGCTGAGGGTGCACACACTGGCATAGCTACCCAGAGCAGGCCGCCTGAAGGGAAGCACATCACCGCCCCGAGGGAGCCCTTGCCCCCTATTGTGACTTTCCAGCTCATCCCCAAGGGCAGCATTGCTCAGCCAGCTGGAGCTTCTCAGCCCCAGCCAGCCTGCCCTCCAGCCATTGCTGGCCCCCTTCCCACCATGTACCAGATTCCCGAGGTGGCCCGCTTACCGGGGGTGGCTTTCCCCACAGCCATGGTGCCCCAGCAGGATGGGCAGGGAGCGCAGACCATTCTCCCAGCCTATCATCCCTTCCCGGCCTCTGTGGGCAAGTACCCCACGCCCCCCTCCCAGCATAGTTATGCTTCCTCAAATGCTGCTGAGCGAACCCCCAGCCACAGCGGCCACCTGCAAGGCGAGCATCCCTACTTGACGCCATCCCCGGATTCTCCTGACCAGTGGTCAAGCTCATCACCCCACTCTGCTTCTGATTGGTCAGATGTGACCACCAGCCCTACTCCTGGGGGTGCTGGAGGGGGTCAGCGAGGACCTGGGACACACATGACTGAGCCACCACACGGCAACATGCAGGTTTACGCGTGAGTCTGCCTCCAGTGTAGACGGAACTGCCTAGTGTAAATGCTGCTGCAACACAAATGAAGGTCATCCGGAAGAGAAATGAAGAAATCTCTGTGACCAGCTTTTGAAGGCAAGAGAAAGAAGATGCTCCTCGATTTCAGATAATGCACAAGAAGCAACGAATCAGCTTTGCTGAGTATTTGCAGGATTTTAGGGGGAGGACAGGCTCCTTCTAGTCTCTTGCACACCAAACTAAGTTCATAGACAGGCAAGCTAAGTACAAGCCTCGGGGGCTATGTTTACTGCTTCTATTTGGAGAATAAGATGGATGCCTTCAGTAATCCAGACATTTTACAGCTTGGACTGCATTTTAAACCCCGGTGGCTTCTGTATATCCTAGAGAAGATTCTGCACTCGAGTCTGATTGGGAACTGCGCCCTGGAATCTGCCCACGTCAACCTGGCTCATCTTCTCAGCCCTGGAATGCTTTTGACGGCATTTGGCATTTTCCCTTGGGCACCTCTCTGTGGCTGCACCCCACCAGCAGGGGGTGGGGTGAGACCTTTGTTCTTTTAAGCATTTTCAGCCTTCCTTTCCCCTCCTGGTTTCCTCAGTCCCTAGGAGCTTCCCATGACTTACCTTGAGTATGGCTCTTGGCATAAAGCCTCAAGTATGTTTCTGTAGAAAATGGACATGTTGGGTTCTGCACGTATCATTCCTAGGAGAAAGCAAAATGTTTTTCTTTGGATCTATATGGGAGCAGGAGATCCCTTTGAGAGGCTGCACCTTAATTCTGTTTTCTGCATTCAGGACTTCATATAAAGATTACCAGAAGGAAAGATCTGTATCTAGGTATCTATATAGATATAGATATATTGGGGTAGGCCTGATCTTTCCTCTGTGGCCTAGATACTATGGTCTTTTCAAACCAGAAGAGGAGAAAGGGGTTCGCTGTGGGGATGACCAAGAAATAAATAACTCATGCAAGCAACAGTTACTGCCCGTGCGTCCCGTTGGGCCAAGCATTCCACGACTGCCACTGTGAAACACATTTGTCCTGGATCTCAGAACGCTAGGCCTGCTTTCCTCATTCATCCAGATGAAGTCAGCATAGCTGTTGAGCCTCTCTGTACATCTCTGCCAAGACAGTGTCTCGAACCGCACATCCTTGCCACTTAGGTTTGAACCTTCTTAGGCTCGAGAAGCCCAGTGCCAGCTGTCTTCCTTCCGATCCCAGCTCCTCTTCCTGATTGTCTTCCAGAGCAGAAGCCTAGTTACAGTGCCCCTCTGCACTGTGAGCTGAGTGGCTGCAGCACCCTGTAGGTTTTCACTGCGGACATGGATTTTCTGCATCTAGAAAATGGAAAATTGGACGACTTCCAGGGTGCGCCTCAAGGCAGCCTTCAATAGTTTCTGCTGCTCTTTCTTTCCATCTGAAAGCTAGGATGTTCCCCTTTTGGCAACTAACCTAGGAACTTAGCAGGGGCTTTTCTTCTTTCCCAGCGTCCCCTGGCTGATGGTAGATTGAAGACTTGCTTGTCACTGCCTTTATGTTGAGATTATGATTGCACCTTACCTGATGCTGTTCTCTGCGCTCTGATCTTGACAGCTTCCTCAGCTCTGTGGAGAACAGAAGCATGTTAGTCCACTGTGGGAACAGGAGAGTAGTGTTCTCTCTCTTCTCCTTGAGTAAATTAATAATTGATCCTATGGCCACGTTGTCATTTCCATCGGTACTGTGATGCCCGTGACATCTGGAAAGTGGTTTTGTCAGGGCATTTTGTATATATTGTACTGCCTGTCTTGTTTTACTTTAAAGATAATCTTCATTCCTACAATGTGCGGGTGCACCCCAGTGCTTCCCACTTACCTGTCTGTGGCCCCCTATGGGAGCCGTGTCTTGGCATGATATTCTCCAAAGACTTCTTTGCAGTGCCGTTCAAGTTCATTGGACCAACCCAAACTAGTTGTGCTCGGATGCACACAAAGTGTTTACTTATTCCATGTTATTCTCCACGGCGGTCCCCGCTGCAACCTGTAAACATTCCAAATGGTGGCTCTTTGCTACTCCCAGATGGGGAGAGAACCATGAGTACTCGGGGATGTGTCGCGTAGCTCCTCACTTCCTATCTGCGCCAGCGCCACTGCCGGAAAGGATCAGCATCTGCTCCAGCCACCGGGTCTCTTATTGCCCGCCCCCACAGTGTGGGACTAACCAGCACATTTTCCCCTCTTTTATTTTATTCATTTGGGTTTAGAGCAGTGGATGCAAAAAAGCTGCCATGACAGACCACTGGCTCCTGTGACAAGGAAGATGACACTGCCTCTTGAGCATTTTGTCAGTCTTAGCTCTTAAGCACCCTTGGGTTGCATAGTATCTAAAAAAAGGGAAGGTAAGATGAAGAACCACTTTCTCACTTGGGTTGTCAGTTGGATACTAAGTTTTCATGGGTTATATCTTTTATTCCATGCATAGATCTCTCCATTTAAGAAAAAAAAAAAGACATTCTTTCTTCCAGTCCTCTTCTGCCTATCTTTAAGGATAGGTTTTTGTTTGTTTGTTCGTCTAAAGCATCATTTTCTGATTTACATGAAGGTGGGGGGGGAGAGTTTTGAGGAAAAGACAAACTGAGTGTTAAAATTCTAATGTAAGCAGCTGTGACACTCGAGTCCATTTTATCATTTTATTGTTAAAATATGCCAGTTTGTAATTTTTTTTTTCATAGAAAAGAACCAAAGGTGTAATGTTTTATTGGCATATGATTTGGGGATCTGGGCCTTGGCCACTACATTGAATGTAAGGTGACTTCAGGAGGATGCGTTTCTGCCTCCCAGAGCCCCCACCAGTGACTGTCTGGTACTATGGCAACTTCCTTGTGTACATTTCTCTTAAAATAATACTATATTTGTTTGTATGAGAAACCTAGTAATCAATACAATGACTGCATATTCCTGACTCAGGAAAGTGCACACTTCATTTTTACTTTCCAAATTTTCATTCTAAAAGTAGTTACGATGGAATTTATATGAAAGCATTTTTATCACAAAATAAAAAGGTTACATGTCAAGTT
>NDGN011549790.1:3020-21617 GCA_002564285.1 Tympanoctomys barrerae | reverse complement strand
AAACAAAAACAAAACAAAACATTTTCTCCTGAAGTGACAAATTGAGTTCATTGAGCATGTTGAACACATCAGTTTAGCAATCCATTCAATAACACTGAAATGTGTTGCCAATAGTGACTTTTTACAAAAGAAACCTTTGTAATGGTTATCATATTTCAAAAACCTCTGGCTAAGGATGTACATTTAGAAAGCCATCATATTTTGGTGTATAAGAGAAGACATGTGTGCTCTGCATCCACCTCCTCACAGACCTGTGTGGACAGATTGAGTTGAAGACACGTACTTTGATGTGGCTGATAATTTAAGTACCGTCTTGCCACATGTGGGTAAGTTCAGGTGACATTTTTTTTGGCTAGGTAGCATTCTCTATGGATGACTGTAATAGGTGGTTGACTGTGCCAACATGAGAAGTTTAGAAGCTTAACTAAATAGGCTCAGCAATTCTACACCCTAAGGTGTGGAGGACCCACTCTAAGGTGGCCCATTATCTTGATAGTATAAAAGGGAAATGAGGAAGAACAGATGGGTTTCCATTTTTTGGAGGAGTTCCAATCTTCACCCTCATCTTGGACGTTGTCTCCTGGCTTCTAGCATAGACTCTTTGGCTTCCAACTTGGATCCTGCAGCCTTCCAGCATAGACTCATCAGCCTTCCATCGCAGACCCGTCAACCCCCCTGATATGGACTTGCACAAAGCACTGCTGTAAGCTCCAGAACTTGGACTAAATCCTTCAAGGTCTCCTGAAGATGTCTCCAGGAGATGTCCCCTGAACCCTTCCTCATCCAACATTGAGGCTGACCATCTTAAGACAATCTTTAATTTCTTGTACATTTGTATATCTTGTGTTGTATCTGTTTCTCTAATAAAATCCTGACTGGCATAATGACACAGTGAAGAAACTCACATCCGCATCTTGTACTGAAAATAACCACTAGGAAGAATGTATGCAATGTGTTAATTATTGAAACTGTCCTACCAGTTTGGTTTGAAACTGTCTCATTGCTATTTTTTTCTCAATAAAATTATGGGAAAAAAAGAACTGAAAAAAGGTGACCTGCTTGATCTGAATAGTAAAACCAGAAAGTCATTCATAGATGAACGTGCTCCAGATGTGCATACAATGACACAAAATGACAGTGCAGTTTTCCAATATGTAATCATTCAAACACTTGAATAGCTATAGCTGTGGTGTTGGTTGGCAACAAAAATGCACATAACCTATCCTCATGCACAATATCTTGAACAGCGCATCACACAAAAACAACCACTGTTAACTTATTGTCAACATCAGTAGACTGGTCAGCATGGATTGTGTGCCACAGTGATTTGTTAATTCTAACAACTAAATAAAAAATAAAAAGGATGAGGAAAGAAATTAAGATTTAGTGAAAGGAAGAGTTAATGTTTAGTTGCTTGTTTGGTCTTGCATGCCTATACTGATAATCTGAGCAACAAATTAGATAAAGTATGTAATATAACAACCTTCACTGATTTTCTATTTGTGTTTTGAAATTCTGTACCATTTTTGTTGTTCTATGTCATTCTGTTTCTGTTTCTGCTTTTGTTCTTGCTATTTGTTTTGGTTAATTTTCTCTTTAAAAAAATTCTAACAACTTCACCTCAATACCCTCTACTATTTCATCAATTTGTCTAGTTATAGTGCTAGCTAAAAGAGGGACACATACCACCTTTTTGAGCTGGAGGTAAACTGCAGCTCACCTCTCCTAAAAGTTGGAGCTCCAGTGGTTCAATTGGTTATTGTGTGGTACTTATACTAAAAGTTCACCACCAATGTCCTTAGCAACAGGTAGAGTCAATTTTTCAGTAGTACAGACCTTTATACTTAGTAATGCACCCAACCACTAAGAATGATGCTTAGTGTGTGGACACATTTAAAGAAGTGGTGGTCTTCATTAATTGCTTCTGTTCTTAGGTCCACCATTTTGCAGAGCTCAGACTTGAATTTTAGGGCAAGATGCTCGGTCTCCACGTGGAGTAACATTTTTTAAAGTTTCATGGCTTTCCTGGATAAGTGGTTGCCATATGTTATACAAAGTTGGCTAGGAAAATATGAATCACCCATTTTGAAATAAACCCAACCTTTAAGTAGGACTCTTGGTATTTTCTTTTAAATTTTCATTTTTTGCTGGCAATTTTAAGTGTTGTTTTCTATCTCATCATTGGGTATTTCCTCCTTTTCAAAGAGGCTCTCTACTTACACTCTTTTAACTCATTTTGGCTAGAGTTAGCTGAGGGGTTACCAAAACAGTGACTAAGACAAGTGAGCATTACAGAAAAGAGGCCTAGATGAAAGTGACGAACAAGATAAGGCCATAACAGTCTAAACTAAGTGTTGGATTCTGGCTGAAGCCTGCCACCTGATGTAGCTGCACAGATGAAGTATATCAACTCACCATTATAAACCTCTCAACTGGGTGCAGCATAATTGTCACTTGCTACTCACCAATGGATGTGATCCTGCTAGCAATTGATTTATTATGCTATCTACTCATTTTACATTTCTGCTAATGTCAGTCTTTACTTGCAGCTATTTACCAGTGCTAGCATCACTACCTCAGCTTCACCTTAGATCACCAGGCATTGGATTCACAGAAGAAAAGTACAACCTGGATCCCTCTGATGCACAGTTCACAGTAGGGTTTTTCAGTCCCATGAAAGTGTACCACCACCACTAATCTCACAGTGGTAGTGCTCAAGGGGTGATGGAGTGATGGAGTGATTCCAAGTACAGATTCAGCTTAGCTCACGTGCTCATCTCCTGCTACATGGCCTGGTGTCTATTTGGCTACAAACTGGTACCTATGACTAAGGGGTTGGGAAACTCTGGTCCACAATATTTATTATCTCTTTCACCAATATCATAGCCCATACATGTGGAAATTCAAAATGTTTAGAAATTATCTAAAGTGTTCAGAAAGGAGGATGTTGTGTTCCAAGATGGTGAAGGGTTTTTGCCTTTTGTAATCTTCTCTCTTGTCTAATAGTTATGGCTTCTCATCTTTTTGCCTGACTACTCCCCAGCTACTTTAGGTCNTTTTTGCCTGACTACTCCCCAGTTACTTTAGGTCTGGCTTCTTCTTAGGTGATTTTGCCTGATTAGATGGAATTGAGAGAGACTTCTGATCATTTTGGACAGAAAATTGAAAAACAGCATAGAGATGTGTATGTGTGTACTTAGTGACAATGCAAATAAAAGTTTATTTTTCTTATTCAGCCTAATTTTGTTTCTTAAACACTTTTGTGATTCATGTTTGTGTTGGCTTCTTTTGATAATGTGTAGTTATTCTGGACAAAGAGCTTTCCGTGGTCACCTTGCAAATCATTGTCTCCACTGTAGTTGTTTTAGTATTTGTGATGCAGTAGATATCATGCTCTTGAGCAAAAGAAGGTAGAGATGTGGTCTATCTAAGGATGGGGGCCAGAAACATAGCTCAGCAGACTAACCACCTGCTCAGGCAAGCTCAGGGCCTGGCGTTTGATCCCTGGCACCACATGCTGTGCTGGTTCACTGAGCTGGCCACCAAGACCAGGTGTGGTAGCACACACCTGTAATCTCAGTGCTAGGGAGGCTGAAAACAGGAGGATCACTATGAGTTTGAGCTGTGTAGTGAGTCCCTGTATCAAATACATAAAGCCCCCATGGGATTTGGTTTAGTAAGTAATTTGTGCAATATAATGTATACTTTCAGGTAAAGTAGAGCATATGCTGAATAATATGCTTCACTATACTCAGGGCAAAAATCCTTGCTCATTGCATTTAAAAATTCATGGATGCTGTATGAATTAATAGCACTTTAAAAATAGTCAACTCATTATTTTAAGTTTAACAGTGGATCATGATTAATAGATAAGTGAATTTTAAAAATTAATGAAAAAATGATGCATCATGTTACAACACTGTGTTAGGATTAATGTAATTAATGAAAAAGATGTATATGATTTTGAAAAACCCAGGCAAATACAATTGTCCTGAAAATCAAATATTTATCCCCATTCATCACTGAGGTCTATGATGTGTATGGCACCTCACGAGCTAATCCCTCTTTGTTACTCATCTCAGAGTCATTTCATATCATATATCTTACAGCAGAAACTAAAATTAATTTCAGATGAATTAAAGTGTGATATTTTAAAAAGTTAATGAAGAAGAAAATATTTATAGAAACAACTTGAAATAGGAAGCTGATTCAATCATGACAATAAACAGTTGTTTTGATCACATTAAATTTATGTACTGCAAAATAAACTGACAGTCTCACCTGTACTCACAGCGGCCTGGCGCCTCTAGAAATCCAAATTCTAGCATTTAGAAATCCAAATTCTGTGCTCCTGTGTCCAGGAGGGTGTCAGAGTTTATGTTGGGCCTCCTCATTTGGTCCCCCAAAAACAGTCCTCCCTTTCCCACCAAGTTTAGTGTTAGTACCAGCATCCTTTTGCTAAAAGATCCTGAAGGCCTCCATATGGTGGTTGCTTTTCTCATATTTTTCTGTGCTTCTTTGGATAGTTTCTTCACTAAAATTTCTTTAAAGTTCAGAGGAGGCTGCTATAGCTTCTTCCTAGGCCCTAAATGTTACAGCATTCAAAATGCAGGAATCAGAGTTGATATTTTATGAAATTCTCTTAAAAACCAGGATTATTAGATATAATTTATATAAATGAAAAACATCCAATAGGACCATTTCGTCTCATGGTCTTTGGTAAAGTTATGCATATACTTGCATAACTACTATTATAGCCAAGGAGATACAGATGTCTGTAAAATTTTACTTTGCAAAATTTCCCTATATCCTTTCTAATTCAAATCTTCCCACCTATGTCCCCCACTACCCCACTCACAAGCAATCTCCATTCTATTTTCTATATAAATTAGATTTGTGCTTTAGAATTTCAACTTGATGGAATCATACTATGTACTCATTGGCTCCTGACACCATTTCATTAGCATGATATTTTAGAGATTCTTCCACGTTATTGCATGTATCAGTAACTTTTAAAATTCCAAGTAGTAGTTAGCTACAGAAGTAAATTATAATTGGCTTATATATTTTCCTGTTAATGGGCCCTTGGTTTGTTTGAAGATTTTAGCTATTATAAGCAAACATAAATATAAACATACTATAAACATTCATGTACAAGTCTTTGTTTTTATTTTTCTTACTGTTTAAAGAGAGTACAAATTATAATTAAAACAAAAAATTATAAGTGACAAAGTATTTCACATAACAAAGTAATAAAATTTCACAGTATTTGTGGTAATATATAGTGTTGTTTTCCAACCAGTTATTCATATTACCAGATATATGCATGTAAAATTGGAGGAAGAAAGAAAAAAGAAATGTATAAGAAATTAACAAGAGAAAAAGTACAAACGATTGAAAAAGGGAGATGAAACAAATTAAAGCATTAACTGCTGCTTTCCATAGAGCAGCAGAAATGCAAGGTACAGTTGTCTAAACCATCCTGCTTACATACATAGATGAATCTCTTTCACCCACTCCCTCTCCTGTCCTTCTCAACTCAGTAACTCTTTCCTTTTGAATACATTTTTTTCCTTTTCCCAGTACTTATTGTACCATTCAGATTCTATTTTTCTTTTTCATGTTCTCACACTAAGCAGACAATATGATGTTTTCACATGTGTGCTTGATTTGTTTCACTTAAGAGTATGTTCTCTATTTGCATCATTTTACCAACAAAAGCCTCAAATTTATCCTAATTTGTACCTGAATAATACTTCACTGTGTAAAAATACCACATCCTCTTTATCCATTCTTTAGTTGATGGCCATCTGGGTTATTCCCAGGATTTAGCTATGACAAATTGCATTGCTGTAAACATGGATGCACATATATTGCTATGGTATGATATTTACAGTTCTGGAAAAAATACCAATGAGGGGAATAGCTGTCTGGAATGGGACCTCCAATCTTAGATTTTGGAGGAATCTCCTCACTGATTTCCCTAGTGGTTTTACCAGTCTTTACTCTGACAGTGAAGAAGGTTTCCTTATTCTCCACAACCTCTCCAGCATTTGTTATTGGCTGACTTCATGATGTTAGCCATTTTTTTCTGGGGTGAGATGGAATCTCACTGTTTTTTTAATTTGCATTTCTCAAATTACCAATGATATTGAATATTTTTTCTTATATTTACTTGCCTTTTTTTTTCTTCCTCTAATAAGTATATATTCATCTCAGATGTCTTTTTTTGGATGGTGTCTTTGAATTTGGGGTCTTGATTTTTTAAAATTTTTTATATGTCCTGGATAGAAGGGCTTTGTTGGAGGGACAGTTGGCTATAAATTTTTTTCTCAGTTTGTGGGGTTTCTTTTTACCTTTTTGGAGATCTTATTTGAAGTGCAGAAACTTTTCAAAGAGATGGATACCAGTGTTGATTCTTTGAAGTATTTCCCATGCATTTTGATTTTTGTTCATGAACTCTCTACTTACCCTTATGTATTTAAGATTTCTACTTACATTTTTGTCCAGGAGATTTAGTGTTTCTGTTTTAATATTTAAATCTTTTATCCATTTTGACTGCAGCTTTTTGCATGGTGGTAGGCATGGGTCTAGTCTTAACTTTCAGCATGTGGAAAGCTATTTTTTTCCTGTAACATTTATTTTTTTTCCTGTATTTTAGGGAAGAGTCTACAGGATGTTCAGGGTCCCAACACTATATCAGACTCATAGTGATTCTCTTGTTGACAGCCTCCCAAGTGCTGGGATTACAGGCGTGTGCCACCACACCCAGTCTCAATCGCTGTCTCAGTGCTCCCCAGGGGCAGGCCTGGAATGGCAGGCCCAAGGATTGAACCCCTGGCCCCTGTGCCTGCTTGCAGGTGCTTTAATCCGTTGAGCTATTTGGTCGGCCCTTCAAGCAACATTTATTATTGAGACTATCTTTCTTCCAGTGAGCCCGTTTGGCACCTTCGTCAAATATAAGGTGGCTGAGTGTGTTTGTAGTTGTGTCTGCATCTTCTAATCTGTTCCATTGATCTTCAGGTCTGTCTCTTTTTTTGCCAGTGTCATGGTTATTTTATCACAGTAGCATTATAATATAATTTCAAGTCAGGGATTGTGATACCTCCTGCCTTTCTTTTGTTTCCCAGGATTGCTTTTGATATTCTGGGTTGCTTCCAGTTCCAAAGCAATTTGAGGAAAATTTTCTCTAGCTCTGTGAGATGTACTAATGATATTTTGATCAGGATTGCATTGAATCTGTATAACAATTTTGGGAGTATGGCTATTTTCATGATGCTGTTTCTTCTTATCCAGAGGAATAGAATATTTTTCCACTTTCTCAAATCCTTTTCAGTCTTTTCTCAGAGTACTATAATTTTCACTGTATAAATCTTTTATGTTCTATGTGAGATTGATTCCTAAGTATTTCTTTTTTTTGGGGTGTAATTGTAAAAACATGGATTCCTTAATTTCTCTCTCAGTGTATTCATTATTTGTGTACAAAAATGCTATTGACTTTTGGGTGTTGACTTTGTATTCTGCTAGATTGCTGAACTTGGTGATTAAATCTACAAGACTCTTGGTGGAGTTTTTGGGATCCTATATGTAGAGTATCATGTCATCTGCCAATAATGATAATTTCACGTATTGTTTTCCAATCCATATTCTTTTTATTTCCCACTCTTGTCTAATTTCTCTGGCTAGTGTTTCCAGAATTACATTGAATAGGAGTGGATAGAGTGGATATTCTTGTCTTGTTCCTGATTTTAAAATGAAAGCTTTTCAGTTTTTGCCCATTTATTATGATGTTGGATATTGGTTTTCATAGATGGCATTTATAGGTTGATATATGGACCATGTAGTCCAATTCTCTGTAGGGTGTTTATCATTAATGAATGTTGGACTTAGTCAAAAGTTTTTGCTGTATCTATTGAGATGATCACATGGTTTTTGTTCTTGGTTCTACTGATGTGTACTACATTAACGGATTTATGCATGTTGAACCATACCTGCATTTCTGGAATGAATCCCACTAAGTAATGATTTGCTGCATTCTGTTTGCTAGCATTTTATTGAAGATTTTTGCAATGTTGAAGATTTTTACAATATTTTTGTGTAATCCTTTCTCAGCAGAGATGACAGGGACATATGTGGCCAGAGGGAAATGGATGCAGGGATAGGGCACCAGGTTCATCTGGAATTCTGTCAGATCCATATTCAGGGCTCCATCAAATCTGAGGGAAGCAGTGATAGAAGACACAATCTCTCTATATTCATTAGAGAACTTGGCCTATAGTTTTCTCTTTTTTTTTTTTAAGGCAGGGAATACTTTTTATTCAAAACCTATCAGAGAATGGACAATGGGTCTGTGACAAAGCATTTATGTTTTAAAGCATAAGTCAGTAATTGAATGAGAGCATACACTGCTACATATGAATTAACTGATCAGACTACAACTTTTTAATGTTTTAAGACATAATAAGCTTCCCTGTAAAAGCACCCTGTAAAAATGCCACCTTTGTGACATTTTTAGTATTCCTCTCTATTTCCTTCTCACCCTTTCTTTCAACAGAATCCATACCAATCTCCTCATAATCCTTCTCAAAGGCAGCCATGTTTTCCTGGGCCTCAGAAAACTCTCCTTCCTCCATCCTTTCACCCATGTACCAGTGAACAAAGGCACACCTGACATACATCAGATCAAACTTGTGGTCCAGTCCTCAGTGATAGCTGTGGTGTTGCTCAGTGTGCACATAGCCTGCTGTAGCTTAGCCCAGTCTCCACCAGGCACCACAGTGGGATGCTGGTAATTAATTCCCACCTTGAAGCCAGTGGGACACCAGTCCACAAACTGGATGGTATGCTTGGTCTTGATGGTGGCAATGGCTGCATTGACATCTTTGGGGACCACATCACCATGGTACAACAGTCAGCAAGCCATGTATTTACCATGAAAAGGGTCATATTTCACCCTCTGGTTGGCTGGTTCAAAGCAGGCATTGGTGATCTCTGCTACAGAAAGCTGTTCATGGTAGGCTTTCTATGTGGCCAGAGGCAAGTGGATACAGGGATATGGTACCAGGTTCATCTGAAATTCTGTCAGATCTACATTCAGGGTTCCATCAAATCTGAGGGAAGCAGTGATAGAAGACACAATTTGACCTATCAGCCTATTCAGGTTAGTGTAGGTGGGGTGCTCAATATCAAGGTTTCTACAATAGATACCATAGATGGCTTCATTGTCTACTATGAAGGCACAGAGTGGTCTAGGGTGATGAGGATGGAGTTTTAGGGCTCTAATACAGCTGTGGAGACTTAGGGGGCTGGGTAAATGGAGAATTCGAGCTTGGCCTTGGAGAGACATTCCTTCAGCAGAGAGGTGAAACAAGAGCCAGTGTCCCCACCAAAGCTGTGGAAAACAAGGAAGCCCTGCAGACCTGTGCACAGGTCAGCCAATTTCTGAATTCAGTCTAAGACAAGGTCAATGATCTCCTTGCCAATGGTGTAGTGCCCACAGGCATAGTTGTTGGCAGCGTCTTCCTTGCATGTGATGAGCTGTACAGGGTGGAGGAGCTGGCGGCAGGTACCAGTACTCACTTCATCAATGATTGTGGGTTCCAGGTCTACAAACACTGCCCTCGGCACATGTTTGCCAGCACGAATCTTGCTGAAGCAGGTGTTGAAGGAGTCATTTCCACCCCCAGTGTCCTTGTCACTTGGTATCTGGCCATCTGGCTGGATGCCATGTTCCAGGCAGTAGAATTCCCAGCAGGCATTGCCAATCTGGACACTGGCTTGGCCAACATGGATAGAGATGTACTCACTCATGGCTACTGCTTGGCAATCCCCGAGCAGATGGAAACGAGAGGAGAAGTTGCTGCTTCTTACAGCATGACTCTTAGGTGGTCGTTGTAAGAGAACCTGCTGTAGTTCTCTTCCCTTTCACTTTCATTGAAGAGTTTGAGAATACTTGGCATGAAATTTCTAATTTTTTTGTAGAATTCTACTATGAATCTATTGCGACATGAACATTTTCTTTTTGGTAAGTTTTCTATTACATTTTCAATTTCATTTCTCATTATTGAGTTATTTAGAGTTTGTATATCTTTTTGACTCAGCTTTGGCATTTCATATGTATCTAGCAATCTGTCCATTTCCTCTGCGCTTTCCATCCTGTGAGATTAAAGATTATAGAAGTAGGCATTGATAATCTTTTGTATTTCTCTAGGATCTGTACTGATTTCACCTTTTTCGTTCTTTATTGCATTAATTTGGATTTTTCTTTCCTTTTTTTTGTTTTTTTTAATTAGGTTGGCTAGGGGTCTATCAATTTTATTTATTCTTTCAAAGAACCAACTCTTTGATTCATTTATTCTTTGTATTGTTTCTTTCATCTCCAGTGCATTAATTTGTGCTCTAGTCATTATCATTTTCTGCCTTCTTTGGGTTTGGCTGGCTCTTCTTTCTCTAGGAACTTGAAGTGCAGCATAAGGTCATTTATTTAGGCTTGTTCTGTTTTCCTAATGTGAGAATTTACTGATAGGAATATTCCTCTTAAGACAGCTTTCATTATTGGTCAAGCAATGGCCATGACTCATCCATATACCTGACACTGACAAAGGATCTACAAACTGTGGTACAGGGCTTCAGGATAAATCCTGAGGCGATTTGACTGACCTTATCAGATACAAAAGTTACATTTCTTCTTATATAGGTCTTGTTTTATCTTGGTCTTAACCATCCAGCAGAAAAGTATAATAACAAGGTGTGAAACGTAAAGCCATATTAATATGCTGAGATGTAAAGGGCTCAAGTCAAGAACTTCTGACATTGCCAACCCTGTGGATAGCCTACTACTATTACGGACTGCTGGACTATATTGGATTACTTTGCTGAATTCAAGCACCTACAATATTTGCATGGCAATGGAATACCCATCTCTGACAAAACTAAACAAAAAGGGAGATACAAATGAAGGACCATTTTGTATCTATATATAAAAAATAGTTAGGATAGATATACAACTACTTTCTCTTAGCTCAGTGAGAAGAAAATTTTGAACTAATAGTGCTTAGACAAGATATCATGTCTGCATCTTGTACTAGGAATAACTAGTATAAAGACAACAATATACAATGTATTAATTATTGTAACTGTCCTACTAACCTGTTTTGAAACTATCTCATTGTTTCTTCTTTCTCAAAAAAATTATTAAAATACAAAAAAATGAAATTATCCTTAAAAAACGACAGCTTTCATTGCATTTCACAAGTTTTGGTAAGTTGTAGCTGCATTTGCTTTTGATTGTAAATATTTTTTGATTTCTTCTTTAATTTCATCTGTGACCCATTGGTTGTTTAGCAGGTTATTTAATTTTCATGTGTTTATGGTGTTTTTGTAGTTTCTTTTGTCAATAATTTCCAGTTTGATTGTACTGCAATCAGATAGCATACATGGGATAATTTCAATTCCTTTGCACTTACTTAAGATTGCTCTGTGTGCTAATATATGGTCTATTTTGGTGAAGGTCCTGTGTACAGCTGAAAAGAACGTATATTCTGTTGTTGCTGAGTGAAATACTATAGAGGTGTACTAAGTCATTTTCTTCACAAGTTTGATTTATTTCTGTTATTTGCTGATTTTTGCCTACTTGATCTATCTCTTTGTGACAGTGGAAAGTTAGAATCCCCATTACTATTGCATTATTTATTTGATTTTTAATGTCTGTTAAAATTTGTCTTATGTACAAGGGTGCTTCTACATTGACTGCATCTATATTTATAATTGTTATCCCTTCCTCTTTCAATTTTTCCTTAACAAGTATGTATTGACCTTCTTTATTTCTTTGAATGTTTTTTGGTTTGAAGTTGATATTGTCAGCAACCAGAGCAGCTATCCCTGCTTTTTTTTTTTTTTTTCTGATTTCCTGTGGCATGGAGGATTATTTTCTATCCTTTGACTTTTAGTTTGTGAATTTTCTTTTGAGTTAAATGTGTTTCTTGTATGCAGCATATTGTTGGATTTTGTTTCTTAATCCACCCTGCTAGTCTGTTCTTTTGATTTTTGAATTTAGCCTGCTTCAATTGATTGTTATAGCTAATATGTATTGGCTTATATTTGTCATGTTATTTTCCTGCTATAGATTCTGCATATATTCACTCTTTAATTACTTGCTTTGTTTGGTGGATCCTTTCTGCTGTTCTTGACACTGTGGTCACTTTTGTCACTTTCTAGAATATCTGTATGTCCTCACTGTAGGGTAGTTTGGTGGTCATGAATTTCTTCAATTGCTCTTTGTCATGGAAGGTTGTTATCTCTCCTTTGAATATGATATATCATTTTGTAGGGCACTTCAATCTGGGTTGGAAATTATTTTCTTTCAGGACCCTGAAATACTTCACTCCAAGCTCTTGTTGATTTCATAGTATGAGTTGAGGAGTTGGCCGTCATTCTGATAGGGTTTCCCTTGTAGGTGATCTGTTTCTTCCCTCTAGCAGCTTTTAATGATGTATTCTTCTGCTGAATTTCTGAGATCTTGATCATTATGTGTCTTGGTGTAGATTTATTGTGATTATGGCTGCCTGGAGTTTTATATGCCTCACTGTATGTCAGTTTCTTATCTCGTGTCTGGGAAATTTTTACTAGTAGTTCTGCAAATAGACTTTTTATGTCATTTGTGCGCTGTCGTCTGCTGCTTCATTGACGCCTATTATTATTATATTAATTTTCTTTGTGTTGTAGCTGCCAAATTGTTATTTCCTGGTTCCTTGTCAGGGTTTTTTTTTTTTTTATTTTTTTGTGGAACTGGTGGTTGAACTCAGGCCCTTGCGCTTACCAGGCAATCCTTGTCAGTTTTAAGAGATCTTTCCTTTCATGTTCATTAGCTGTACCACTGTGTTCGAGGTCTGAAAGTCTATCTTCAGTTTCATTCAAAAGGTTTTGCCAACTTTCAACGGAGTTCTTAATTTCCTGGATATCTGTTTGAATCTATTTCATGCATTCTAATTATTTCCTGTATTGCTCATTCAGTGTTTCCATCATTTTTCTATTCTCTCTCTTTTTTCCCCCCCTCCATGTCTTCTTTAGTTGTGCTGAGCAATTCTTTCATGATTGTTGTCATTTCTTTTTGGACCTGAGAGATTATTTCTGATCTTATTTCCTCTATAGCTTTATGGACTTGTTTCTTTACTTCAGTTGCTATCATTTCAGAGATTTTAGGTGTGTGATTTCAAAGTTCTTTTATTTTTTTGTCTACTGGATTTGTTCTGGCTGGGCCAGAGGATTGCAATTGCCTTTTGCTCCTGAACTTTGGCATTTTGAAGCTCTTACTAATCACCCAGTTAGAGTCCCTCAGGCCGTCCAGAGTTTGCCAAAGTTCTTAAATGGCTCTAGGAAAGCTCCATGCGTGCTCTGCTGGGCCCATGAGTGCAGCTCTCCTGCTTCATGCAGGTCACTCAACATCCTCCTAAGCTCTTACAAGTCTGTAAGAATTTCTGGCAGTAGCAGAAGCTCCAAGCTTGTACACTGGGAGCTAAGGAAGGTCACATCTTTCCAGAGTCCCGCAGGCTGCCCAAAGTCCACCAACGCTCTTAAATGGACTCATGTACAATTTTTTTGTGAGTATGCTCTTGTTTTTGAGAGGTAGATATCCAGGAAAAGAAAGGAATGGCTCTATTTCTAAAGTGGTTGTGCCATTTTTCATTTGCTTTAGCATATCAGATTTTTATCTTATATTTATCTAGTACTTCTTTCAGCCTTAACTTTTTATCCATTTAATAGTTTCAAGATACTTTATTTTGATTTGACCTGCATTTCCCTGTTTATTAGTGTCACTGAATGTTTTATCTTGTAACTGTGCCATCCCTGAAATGAGAGTGCATCACTGAAACCATAATCTAGATGCAAGTCTCTTATGAGATGAATGAGTTGCAAGCATTGCCCCCAGTTTCTCTTGCCTTTTAATTTTCTACTGTTTCCAAAGGAACATATTTTGATGAGGTCTAACTTAACAAGTTTATGATTCATGATATTTTGTGTGCTGTCAAGTATTTGTCTACCATAGCAATTAAGATTATTTTCTGGAAAACTCTTTTTACTTTTAAAGAAATAAACATTCATAGGGATTTAAATTGTTCCCTTCATAGATTTATTCTCCTTCCTTTATTCAGTGTCACAACCTTCATTTATATACTTCTATATGTGGATTACATTTGCCATGTAAATTATTATGCATGCCAATATTTAGCAGTATTTTGTGAACTTAAAATTCTATATAAATGTTCTCATCTATACAGGAGTTATCAGTTTGATTTTTTTTTTTCTTAGTCAAATCATCTGAACATGCTAGGGCCAAAACCTATAGTTATTTATTTACCTCTTAGTTCTGTAGTTTTGTCATTTGGCTTGGACTCAGAAGAACAGTTTTGTAGATGGATTCAACTCAGCTTATTTATACATCTGTGGGCAGCTAGCTAATATGTTGGGTTCATTTATGTAGTTGGGAGTTGGTTTGGTCTATGGAGTCAATGATATGATATGATATGATATGATATGATATTTGAGTTTGTCCTAATAAGGTTTTATGCCCTTTGTCATGAAAGCATTCTAAATTGGGCCATCCTTAATGTTCAAATACTTTAAATGTCTTTGCTTGGATCGTTTTTGCTACTGGCTAGCTGAATGAAGTAATAAACAAAGATGAGTCTTGAATCAGATTGGGAGGGCACCAAAGTTACACAGCGAAGATGCAAGAACACAGAGGGCAGAAGAATTTATGAACATTTGTATAACCTAACAGTCAAAGAATCCATGCTATATTTTCCATCACATTTTTTCTTACGTGTTTCATTGCATGGAGACACATAGCTGTAATTCATTTAGTTGCTGTGTAGTATATATGACATCACCACAATTTACTAACTCTTTCCCCTTTGTGAGGGAATTTGGGTTGTTGCTTTTTTCCTCTTGGACATTTCTCCAGTTTTATAATGAACACCTTTTTTAATAGACATGTAAAAGCTTTTCCAAAATTAAAATGATATATTTTGAGTACTTCCACTTTCAGGAAACATTGCCAAATTATTCTCCAGTGTGTTTATTATGTATTAAGGGTTGAACTGTGTCCTATCCCCTGTTCATATGATGGTGTGTTAGCAACAGTATCTCAAAATGTAACCACGTTTGGAGTGGGAGTGTGCTGGAATTTGGTTCATATGTACTTATTATTTTTATATCTCCCTGTTGAATTGTTCACTTTACTGGTAGGTAGTGATTTTCTTGATTTTTTCTATCTTCTTTGGCCTGAGGCCCACTTAAGCTAAAAATAGGATTAATTATCTTTTGCTTGCTTTTGGGCTTTGGTAGCATGAAATATTTTGTTTTCCATACTTTTATTTTCAATCTTTGTGTTTCTTTCTAGTTTCATGCGACAGGGCCTCTCAGTGTTGTTAAGCCTGGCCTTAAACTCACTTCTGTAGCCTAGGTTGGCCTTAAACTTGTCGTGATCCTCCTACATCAGCCTCCCGAGGGCTGGGTTTTGAGGTGTGCACCACCACGCTGGTTGATTGCTTTCGGCTTTCTTTTGCTTAGTTACTCTCACAGTTAGATGTATATTTTCCTAGGATTTTCTTAAGTGTTTTCTGCAATTCTGGTTAAGTGGTCTCTTATTTCTTTAAGGTTTGTCATGGAAAGTCTTTATTTCTCTGTCAATTTTGCAGGATAATTCCATGGGATGTAAAGTGTGGAGTGACAATTGGAGCTCTGTTGGCCTTATAAGCGCTGCGCTGAGAAACTGCAGGTGTTCCTGTTGGCTTGGCTTTATAGGTTACTTGCTGCTTTCCTTTTTATATCATCTTTTAGTATCATTTATTGTTGCTGAATTCCTGTAATTGTGACCCTGATGCATCATGAAGAATTTCCATTTCTGGCCATGATTATTTGGGGTCCTACATGCCTCATTTACTTGAAAATTGAATTGTTTGTCTAGATTTAGAAAATGTTGTGCTGTGATTTTTTGTGAACAAATATTTTATACATTTCAGTAATCTTGTATTTTTTGTTTTTATTCTTATAATTTTTAGGGTTTTTTTTTTTCCTTTTGGGGGTCATCTACCAGCTGTTTGAGCCAGATCTCTTGCTACCTTGATGTTAGAGCGTCACTGAGTGCATTACTCCTAAGTCAGTGCATCTTTAGATTCTGAAATCTTGGTTGAACCTGTCACCTCTGCTTTCAGTTGCGTCTGTCATCTGGTTTTGGGCTTGATTTCTTTTCATAATTTCAAATTTAGCAAAATGGTCACTCAAATATTTTTTTTGTTTTATTCCATCAGCTTAATAATTTTATTTTGTTTTTAAGAATGAAAACAAAAGCAAAAACAAATACTAGAAACAAAGACAGAAATAGGACAACATATAGCAATATATATGTTATAGATTTTCCAAATGAGAACAGCTAAGTAACAATGGTTGTTATGTTATCTATTTTTGATGTCAGATCTGTTGCTCAGATTAACAGTTCTTTAAGCTTGCTGGAAATTTTATGAAATCATTTATCTGCTTACTTACATCCAATTTAAAGTGTTTGAATTGCTTACCAATTTGCTTGTTTGTTGATTTTTCAAATATTTTAACCATTTGGCTTTTGAGTTCTTTTTGCCACTACATAAGTGCATTTGGAAATTTAAAGGATTTTGGTGCTTTGTTTCTGCTATTCTTATTTTTGTATTAAGCCTTGAAGATCGGTTGTCACAGAAAAATTCTTGCTAATGTGGAATTCTCCATAGTCAGTGTATGTCTCCCTGTGATGGGGTCCAGGCCTTGGCTATGTTTTGGTATTTATATTACTACTCAGTAGAGTCAGTCATTGAAAAGATAGCATTCATTACGTGTAGACAGTAACTACCAGTTATGTCAGCATCTATAGAACCAACCATATAGCAATTTTGTAATTAAAAATTTTTAAAACATTTTCACAATTTTTTGAATGACTTAGGAAGATGATCAATCAGTACTGATGACAAGTATGCTGGATGTATAGAGTGAGAGGGGGAAAAATAGGAAAGAGTGCTAGTGTAGTTTAGAGAAAGGGACAAAAGCAAAAAGAAATAACAGCAGGTGATAGAAAAGAGGTAGGACTTTGTGGATATTATTTTTATATTTAGAGTGGAGGCCTGGTAGAGAGGAGGTTTTACAGATTGTTCGTGTGGGCCAGAATAAAGGAAACAGACTGCAGAAGTGAAGTTGGAAATTGAGGGAAGTTGTGAGAAGGTCACAACCAATTAACATGCTGATAGAGAGTTTGTGTTTGAATTGCATAATGCAGAACTTTGGGCAAGTGTTAAGCTGACATGCCCAAGAAGACACTATTTAAAATAAAGCACTGATTAATTCTTATTTTATTTTCACATATGGAAACACCTCCTACATGCGTATGAGATGAAAGGCAAAGAAAAGGAGAGGGAGAAGGGAGGAGGAGAGAGGAAGGGACAGAGAGAGAGAAAGGGAAAGGGAAAGAGAGAGAAGGAAGAGGAAGAAGGGGAAGATGAGGGGGGAAGAGAGGACGGCAGAGAGAAATGGAGGGAGAGAGAAACACACACACACACACACACACACACACACACACACACACACACACACAGAAGTAGCACGTTCTCACCGTCTTATCTACGCTGTGGGCAGAATTTGACCAGTGTACTCTTCTTCCCTTGTTCAGCTTGGGCCTGAAGCTGTGGTGGGGATGGGCCTGGCTGGGGGTGGGGTCGGGCTGGGTCAGGCTCCAGTTCTCTGCAGCTGAGTCCAGGAACTTGGATGTGCTGTCTACTGGGGCTTAGGTTGTTCCTCACTTAGGAACGTTTTCTCCTGCCTCTAGGCATGCCTAGCTGGAGGATTTTACCTCTATCTAATGATCTGATGCTTTCAATTGCATTGGAGGGATGGAGACACAGTTTGGCTGCTTGGGAACCAGTCTTCTGGGGGGAGATAACTCAGCCACACAAGGGTAAGGTCCTGAGTTTGATCTTGAGTGCAAAAACAAAACAAAAACAAAAACCAAACCAACCCCCCCCCCAAAAAAAAACATCCCAGTCTTCCGCTGATTTCTGAAGGAGGCTTTCTGCCTCCAATCCCTTCTCCTCCATGAAAATCCCTGAAGTTGCTCACATCTGCTCTTTTCATACTGTTCTGGGCAAATGAACCATGTATTTCCTTCTGGCTATGTGACTCCTCTCACCCAACTCTGTCTGTACCTCATAACATGTCACTTCTGCCAAGTCCAAGGTCCCTGACAGAGTTTTACAGCCTTGTGTTGGTGTAGGCCCTGAGTTCTGTTATGTCTGAACAGCGGGTGGCAGGCAAAGTCAAGTTATCTTGCTGGGCACTGAACTTGCTGGGGGAATGGTGGGAGAGTGTCCACCTTGCTTAAGCATCCTCTCTCCCTTGTCCAGATCACACTGGCCACAACCCTTGCCCATTTGTGCATGTCATTGAGCCACAGCTGCTGAGTCTGGTTTGAGGTCTTTAACTGGTACCATGCCCTTCTTTCTTTCTGTCTCTCTATCTGTCTCTCTCTCTGTCTCTGTCTCTGTCTCTCTCTGTCTCTCTCTCTCTCTCTCTCTCTCT
>NDGN011549786.1:5438-17976 GCA_002564285.1 Tympanoctomys barrerae | reverse complement strand
AATATAAAGGCTTTGAGTTTATCATTCTTTATAGTTGAGTAATACTCCATTGTATAAAAATACTACATCTTTCTCATCCATTCCTCAGGTGAGAGGCATTTTGGGTGTTTCCAAAATTGAGCTATCACAAATTGTGCTGCTATAAACATAGGTGCACAGGTATCATTTTGATATTTATTATTATTTTATTCCTCTAGAAAATCCTAATTCATACAATGACAGTCACATCTAGAGACTAAATTTCTATACACAATTTATAAACTTTAATTAAAAATAAGTATGTACACATTTACCCAAAGAAAAGTTAAGAATTTGTTATTTATTTATTTATTTATTTATTTATTGCGGAACTGGGGGTTGAACTCAGGCCCTTGTGCTTGCCAGGCAAGCACTTACTCTACTGAGCTATCTCTCCAGCCCCAAGACAATAAAAATTTGAAAAAAAATTATAGAAAGTACTATTAGGATACAAAGCATCATAATTTATAGCCTTTGGATTTACATGGTGATACAAGGATGTGAAAAGATCTTCCTTTCTTCCCAAGAAAATGTAGAGAAAGGCACAAAGATAATCATTATGTCTGTTTGAATTCTTTGTGTTATAAGTATCAGACACTTTATTTCAAACTGACCAAAATAATAAAGAGAATTTCATGGTTCAATAACTGAAAACTCAAGATAGGCTGTATTGGTTACCCTTCCCTTGTGTGGAAAAGCAGTTAAGAAAAATCAGCTTATAGGAGAAAATGTTTCCCTCAGTTCTGATTATGGAGGGCTCAGTCTGTGGTCTCTTGGCTCTGTTGCTTTTAGGCCTAAGGTGATGGAGAATGCCATGAAGAGAACATATGGTGAAGCAAAGCTGCCCTCTTCAATGTTGCCAAGAAGTGAAGAGAAGAAAGGGCCAAGTTCCTGAGCGCCCTCCAAGAACATGTCCCCAGTGACCTAACTTCTTCCCAGCAGGACTCACCCCTCTTACGTGCTCTTCTACTGCTCAGCAGTCACGCCATCTGGGGCCAGCGTTTCAACACACGAGGCTCTGGGGGATCGTTCACATCCAAATTGCAACATTTACTAAGGTTTTGCATGGATTTGATTCCAGGGCTCCACTGTGTCATTCCAGGACTCTGCTTTGTACAGGGTCGCTTACTAGGCTTCCTGGGAGTAGCAAATGGATTCAGTGATTCTGGATCTCCCATGTGCACCAGGGAGAAGGAAAGAAGAGATGCTGTTCAGCAGGTCTTTTAGAACTGTCGTAAACATTCCAGGCCTGTACACTCCAGGAAACGTTTCCTCAGAACTCGTTGGTACGCAACAGGTCACACATCTATCCACTATAAGATCATGGCGCACTACCGGGGACCTCAGGTCACACATCTATTACACCACCAAAGTTTTTGATCAATACTTCTGTTGAATTAAAGGCACTTGTTCATTTCAAAGGCATTTGTTTGCTTAATCATAGTCTCAACTCACTTTTAGAGTGAGCACTATCTATTTTTGAGGTTTTGGGGAAGCATAATTTATATGTTCTAATCAAGTTTTGAGTAAAACACATGCAAAATATAGTGAAAGAAGTGCCATACAAATATAAAGAAAAAATACAGCAAAGATTATGGGTAGAGTGGCCATCCCAGAAGAAACTTGCTAGCAGAAATACAAAAGAGGCACTATAAGAAACACTGGAAGCTATCAAATTTAAGTTGAATAATGAATACATAGAAGAAAAGTGGAAAAAGAGATAACAATCTAGAAACTGCTATAAGTTAAAGGTGAACATCTTTATATCAATTAAAAGAACACTTGAGGGGCCAGGGAGATAGCTTGATGGTATAAGAGTCTGCTTGGCAAGTGCAAAGTCCTGGGTTCGACTCCTGGTACTGCATGATGTGCCAGCCCTGCCCTGGCCATCCCTTGCCTACCATGGAAACTGGGCTTGGTGGCACATGCCTGTAATCCCAGCACTGAGGAGGCTGAGGCAGGAGGATCACTATGAGTCTGAGTTGCATAGTGAGACCCTGTACCAAATTTTTTAAAAAAAGAAAGAACATTTGAAGAAAAATAAGAAAAATTAGAAATTTGTAAATTTACAAATTAGAAATTGAGTAGTACATGATCGATATGGGAAACTGTCAGTCAGTAACAATGAAAACATTCTTATGAAAATAACAAAAAAATAGAGCTGTAAATAACAACAATACAATTTAAGTCTGTAAAAATTATGGAAATCACAAATAGGAAATTATACAAATCCCAAATAAACATTTCCTAAAGTATAGATAATGCAACTAAAATGGAACGTATTCAGAGATACAGAAAATTTTCATGAAATGAAAAAGTCTAATTATGTCCACTAAAAAGTCTTCCATTATATTTGATATATCTATAGACAAAGAATACCAAATAAAATCTTCAAGAATATTCCATTACCTACGACTGAAAAAGAAGTAAAAGCACAAATCCTTTATTTAGAATTAAAATGAAATCTCCCTCCAGAATGAAAAACACAATTTTATTCACGGGGTTGGTGTTATTCATTGAAAATTACCAAGCTTGTGTGAACATGTTTGTAAATTTGCACTCGTGTTTATGTGGGACATTACAAGATAGTTTTAAAACTACTAAAGTAAAACAGATGATTAATAAGAACAAAGCCTGGAAAGAACAAGATGAAAGGGTTTGTCTTATCAGCCAAATGCACAATGATTACACAGATAAGATATTGTTAGGATGAACAAATACAGACATTTAATAAAATAGGATAATCTCCAACTATAACCTAGTGAAACTTCACATGGAGGAGAGATGGATTAACACAAGTGAAAGAGGCATCACTTCTCAACGCCTTGTGTCTGGATAACAGTTAGATGTGACAAATGTGAGTTAGACTCTAACGCGTACTGGTACAAAAGTGAATACCAAGTTTATTAAAAACATGAGTGTGAGGTAACAAATTATTAAATTTAGAAGTAAAACAAAGTGATTTTAATGTCTCAGGTAAGGGCGAGTTCTTAAGATAAATGGGCAGAAGCTAAAGGCAAAACATGGATCTATATGACTCAAGTAAAGTCAGGGGCTTGTTTATCAAAAAGCACTGGAAATGGAACAGAAGAGATCATACAGAATACACCCACATATATTCAGGTACTCAATCTTGCACAAAGGTGCCAAGCATGCACTAGAGGAAAGAAAGCCTCCCTAATACATGGTGCAAGGAAAACTAGGGAACAACATGCTGAAGACTGAATCTACACCTAATCCTCTCACCATGTACTACACTAAAATCAAAATGGATCAAAAACTGAGCACTAAATCAGAAACAATTAATTTACTGGAAGACAAAACAAAACTTTTGAAATCCTAGCCTACTTATACAGGAAATAGTTTTAAGAATCAACCAGTGGGATTATATTAAATAAAAAAGCTTCTGTATAACAGAAGAAACAATTAACAGAATGAAAGACAACATACAGAAAGGAAAAAAAAATTCCAGTGATTCCTCAGAGGACTCATCTATAATAGGTAAAGAACTTGAACCATTAAACATCCTAATGAAAGACTCAGTCAAAAAATGACAAAGTGAAATGAAGACATAACTTCACAAGAGAAGTATAAAAGGACACTAAATACACAAAGAAATCATCGACATCACTGGCCATTACAGAAATGCAAATTAAAGCATTCTAAGATCACATTCTACCCCAGCAAGAATGGCTGTCCTCGAGAAGTCAAATAATGACAAGTGCTGTGAGGCTGCAGGATAAAAGGAACTGTTCTTCATTTAGAGTGGAAACCTAAACCAATCCAGCAACTAATGAAATAAGTGTGGAGAGTCCTCAAAAAATACAACCAGAGATTCTGTTCGACTCTGTTATTCCCCCTTCAGTTATCCTCCTGAAATATTTAAAGACATCTTAGTACAGCGATACATTTTGTACCCATATTTGTAGCAGCACGTATTAGCTGAATCTTGGAGGTGGCTTCTATGTTCATCAGCAGACAAACAGACAAATGAATCATGGTACTCAACACCACAGAGTACTACTCTGCCACAAGGAAAGATAAACTCAAATGACTTGTAAGAAAATGGGTACATCTTAGGACTCCAATGTTAAGTGAAGCAAATCAGATGCACACGCTTTAATATTGCACAGATTATTGTATACAACAAATGAAATATAAATAAAGAACAAAATAAATGATAAGAAGTAGGGAGATGGATTTTTCTCAAAAGGGACAGAGATCAAGAGAAGAAGGGAGGTAGGAGGGAAGAGGGGGACAGGAGAAGAAAAAGAAATTAAGATCCATCATATGCAGGTACCAGTGCTCTGCAAGGCTCACAAATGTTATGTACAATGAACATGCATAGAAAGAAAAGTGAAGGGAACAAGAGGTGAGAGCAAGGGAGAGAGAAGGCAGAGAGAAGGGAGGAGAAAAGGAATCCGCTGTGTTATGTACATGTTCCAGCTTGGCATGAGAAATGGAACCATCGGGCATTACACACACACTAATAAAAAATGAAAAATAAGAAAATGGTCAGTTCATGGAGGAAAGAGAAACTATAAAGATGTACTGGCAAGAATAAGAAGCTAAATTCTTAGAACATTTTTGGTGGGAATATAGATCAAGTCAATCATCTTGGAAAAATTGTGTTAACTTGCAAAATGTCTTAGTACCTCCACTTCTTTGATACACTCTGGAGACAGTCTTGCCCATGAGACTAGGGCCAGTGTATAGGCATGTTGATAGAAATACGCTTTGCAAAAGCAGAGCAGACAAGCACAGACTGGAGACAGCCCAGCTATGACTCAAGAATGGAAAGGGTGGATTCTTTATGCTGTAGACATCCCAGCGAATGCTAGAATCTTGTATAAGGGAATAAATGGCACTATTATGGTTTGCATCTAGTTGTCCCCCAAAAGCTTCATGCAGTTGTGGGGTGGACTTCTAGAGTTTGTGATTAATTCATGGTCCAGTGCTGGGATTATGGGTGTGAGTGCTACTCCTAGGCTGTGGCAGGCAGACAACCTGAGTGCAACACAAGAGAGACAGACTTGCTCTCTGTAGCCATTGTTGCTGTTACTCCTCCCTTTCGCTCTTGCCATTTTGCTATTTTCCACCGCCATGAACTGCTGCCTTCTGCCACATGCTGCTCTGCCTGGAAGCCAGCTGAGTAAGGACTGAAACCTCCCCTAAGTGTGAGCTAAGAATTCCTTCCTTAATTCTCAGTGTTGGGTATTTTGTCCGAGCAACGAGGAAAAAGTAACTGAAATAGACACCAACTGAAGAACTTGGTTAACCTCAAAGAATATGAGAGGGAGAGGAGAGCAAGATGTGGCAGGATGCCTAAGATGGGATTCTATTTGTACGAAATGCAAAGTTTGAAATTATTTCTCAGAAATTCTAAAGCTAGAAATATAGTGGCAAAATCAATGAAGAAATGTGAGTGTTGGATTTTTGAAAAATGCAAAAATGAAGCCATAGATTAGATAAAATCTTGTAAGGTAATCAAGAAACAAAACGGAAGAAAACATGGCTTAAACTACATAGCTTAAAGTAACATATTTGTCATCTCTTCCTGGCCTTTTAAAAAATTTATTTATTTATCTATTTATTCATACAGGGTCTTGGTACACAGCTTGGACTTGTAGTGATCATCCTGTCTCAGCTTCCCCAGATCTGAGATTGCAGGCATGTGCCACCATGCCTGGTTTTGGTGGCCACCATGGTGTGCCTGGGGTTCTGGGGCTGGCACGGTACACAGTATCGGGGATTGAACCTGGGTCCTTGTGCTTGTCATGCAGATGCTTTGACTACTGAGCTGTCTCCTCAGCTCCCTTTTTACATTTTTAATTTTATGGTATTTGAGAAAGGTTTCCATAAGGTTCTCAAGTCATTAAATTGCCAAAGCCAGGCTGACTTGCAATCCTTCTGCATCAGACATCTCAGTGCTAGGATTTTAGGTATGTATGTCCATACTCGGCTTAGCTCACAGTTCTGTAGGTCATGAGTACATGGAATCTGAGCTCATCAACTGGTTTGTCTGTTCTACATCTCATAAAAGTGACATCACAGTTGCCGCCCATCAAATCGCTCTCATCTAAGTTTTGCCAGCTTCCAACTAATTTAAGTGTGTGCCTTACTTTGCCTTCCACAAGAAAAATCTAGACAGGGGAAGCCATCAAAATGGAGAGAAACAGAAATAAATTATATTTTATTTATTTATTTATTTATTTTTAATTTTAGGACAGGCTCTATAGGGTCTCACTGCATAGACTCCTACTGATCCTCTTGTTTACAGCCTCCCAAGAGCTGAGATTACCGGCGTGTGCCACCATGCCCAATCTCAATCACTGTCTCAGCTTGCACTGGGGGGCGCGGGGCCGGTATAGCAGGCCCAGGGATCGTCTGCCTGAACAGGTGCTTTAACTCCTGAACTATTTGGCCAGCCCCAGAAATGGATTACGAAGTACAAGTCTATGCATATAGATATGAAAACTTACTGAAAAGGGAAATTTGCTAGGAAAATATAGTTTCTTGGATCTCAGATGAAATAGAAAAAAAAAATCTATCTATGCAAGGCATTTAGGAGCACTACATTTCTCACAAAGCAGCAGTCCAAAGGGTTTCATTGTTTACTTCTCAAACCTTTAAGAAAAAATAAAAAAACCACTTTCAATGTTATTCATGTGATCACAGAAAAAATAAGAAAAGGTTATTCTGGTATCGTTTCTAGGTATCCAGCCCCTCTCTGACTGTCTGTCTCTGTATTCCAAAGCTCTGGCAGCAGTGCCTTTGTTGGCAGGGTTGTGGTGACTTTGCCTGTTGAAGGCACTAGTGCAAGTGGAGGAAGGACAGGGAAGCCACTTTCCACTTCTGGCAGTGGGGCTGGTTCAGCTCTGCCAGGGGCCCCCTTGTGAACCCTAGAAGTAAGGACCCCAGACTTGGTGGTGCCCTCCAAACGCTTGGAGGTCTGTCCTTTAGGGAGTGCAGCTGTTCCTTTTCTGTCCTGAACTTAGGATGAAATCAACTTTTCTCTTTTGTCCTTCAAATATTTTGAACCCAATTTCCTTTCTCCAATCCCTCTCTTCTGGAAATACCCTGAATGGGTATTTCTTCTTAATGAAGCCTGACAGATAGATCAGGTAACTTTTTGAATAGTCTTTGAAAAGCTCATTCAAATGGACCATAAAATCCAACAAAGGCACCATAAAAAGAAAACTACAAACTGGTCTTATTAATTTTATACCAATACAAAACTTCTAAGTACAGTGAATATAAAATATTAAAATAAAAACAATTTAATGAATAATTTTAAAAGCAATGAATCATGAGTAACTGGGGCTCAGCCTAAAATCATTTGTCATATTAATATATCAAAGGGAGACAAGGAATGAAATAACAGGTGTAAATTTTTCCAAGGGGGAGATAAATTTATTTTTTATGGTAATGTGCTTATATAGTCAAAAGATCAGATGAAAAGCTATTAGAAGCAATATGAATATTTAATACAGTTACTGGCTACAAAATTAATTTCTAAAATAATTAGCTTTTATTTTAAAAGCAATAACTGGTATGCAAGAAAACATCTCCTACAAAACCAGGGAGAGAAATAAGACTGGAAAATACACTTTTGAAAATGTACAGAACCAACACAAGTGGAGTGTTAGAGTACTGGTTGAGAGCTGCTAAAAATAACTGTGTTGTGCAAATATCTCTCTATGTGTTCATTAGAGGACTCAAGGTTGCAAAGATATTAGTTTTTATAAATTAGTCTGCAAGATACTTTCCTAACAAAATGGTCACAAAGTGAATCTTATTTTTCATTTTAAACATCTAAAGTATGAACTTGAGGGGACAATAAGAGGAAAAAAGGAAAGCAATTGGGTGGTCTTAGGGTATACAAATGAGAAGTGTACCATGAATGTCACCACAATTAAGACAGTAAGACACTGCTACAGGAATGGACCTTCTGACCCTGGAACAGGGCAGGAATTCTGAAACAGAACCAACTACCTAAAAGAATCTGTTATATGATACAGATGACATTTTCAGTCTTTGGAAACCCACACTTCTTAATAAATAGTACTAGGACAATTAGCTGTTCATATGACAAAAGTTTAAATAAAGCCACATCCTTTGTTCTCCCATTGTACCAAATAAATTCCATACTGGCTACAAATGTAATGTATAAATGGAAATTATAAATATTAAAAGTGCAGAAGCATGAACTAGATATTATTCTTTGCATGGAGAAAATTTTTTGTGAAAGTAAGTGCAAATCTTATGAACAATGAAAGAAAGATATCTGACCTAACATTGTGTAGAAATGTTCTGTTAAGAATGATAGCTGGAGGGCTGGCCAGATAACTCAGCAGGTTAAAACTACTGTTTAGACAGACGCAGGGACCTGGGTTTGATCCTCAGTGTGCCACGCTGGTCCTGGCCCCGAGGCGCGCTGAGACTGTGACTGAGACTAGGCATGGTGGTGCATGCCTTTAAGCCCAGAGTACGGGAGGCTGAAAACAGGAAGATCACTATGAGTCCGGTCTGCATAATGAGACCCTGTAGACCGTGTACTAAATACATTAAAAAGAAAAAAAGAGTGATAGCTGGACACATGGATAAATGCTGAGATAAATCAAATATTACATTAAAATATTCATGTAATATGTAAATCAAAAAGATTGAATATCTAATTGCAAAGACAATCACATTGAAATCAATGTAAGAGGGATTAACAAAAAATCCAGTAGGAAACTGGGCAAAAGACATAAGCACATAGTCAAAACCAAAATAAGTAGAAATAAATAGTAATTTAGAATATCCCTAACTTTCTTCAAAATTAATGATATGGGATTTAAAATAATGAAACATATTTTCTCATCAATGACTTTGGGAAACATTAATCCAGACTATTCTCACTTTTTACAAGAGAGAACATCATAACTATTGTACTTTTGAGTACATCATGGCAAAATCTTTTTGTAGGAAAATAGGCAAGTTCTTTATCAATTTAAATTCGTATATCCCACAAAACATTCTGCAACTGAGCTTTTCCCTGAGTACTTTAGCTATGCATTTGTCAAATGTTTACTGTACATCACATTCTCTGTGTTACATTCCAGGAACACAGCTACAACTGAGGTAATGTGTTCCTCTGAAGATTCCAACAATCTCAAGTGTACTGTCATTCATGACTGAGAAAAGAAACAAACAGTAACAACCACAATCCTGCAGAACTGTGGAGTAATATATGTGTGCCGCAAATGGATATAGTATGATACTATGAAATTATTAAAGAAAGTAAGTATAAATGTACTATGAAGTGAAACATTCTCCAACTATGGACATGCAGAAAGGAAGTCACAGAAGCTGTGCATAATAGGGCTCGTTACTTAGACTTACAAAGTTTACACAAACACACTTGAGTTCCTATTAAACAAAACATTTGGAAGAATACACACCTCATTTGAGAGGTCACCTTTGGACGTGGCATGGGATGGAGAAGGTGAGAGAGGAGGGAGTTCTTAACATTGCAGTTTCAAATAGTTTAATTTTATCCTAGAATCATGTATGTATTTTTTTATAATTAAAAGTTATCTCAGATTTTTTAAGAAGAGGTTTCTCGAGAGGTGTTCTGTATTCACATCCATGGTAAGCTCTGTGAGTGAACTCTTGGATCCCATCTTCTCCTTTGGGGAATGGATTCCTGCCTAATTAAGCAGCTCAGCCAGCAGAGAAGGTACAAGCAGAACTATTTGGAACACCTGGACTCACACCGTGCGCTGTGCTCCTTAATTGTGTGGCAGCCCATTCTCAGTTAGAATTGATTCTGTTTTCGAAGTTCAAACCTTTGTAGCGTGTTTTGCTGCGGCTTCTGTGACCTCTGCGGAATCCTTGCTGTGGAAATCAGCGTGGCTGTCCTCTGGTGTGTGTGAAGTGTGAAAGTGTCAAAGGGAAAAGCTAGTGTTTGCTTTGCAATCCAGAAGTAATTATAAAGTGATTATTTTAATAATCTACCTATTTTTTTCAGTGTCTGGAAAAAAAATCTATGACCTGACTTTTCATTTTGTAAATGAATTTTTTCTGGTATTAGTGATGATCACCAGGTTGCAGTGTTGTGGGTACATACAATAAAAATTCCTTCTTACCCAGAAGAGGTTTGCAATTCTGCAAAGGTTTTGTCATGGTATTTATGTAGTCTGCTATTCCATAAGGCAGTCATACCTACAAATGTGATGAATTATATTTTAGGTGCAATGATTGTTTTCAGTGGGGGGAAAGCCTCCCCAGACGAATCGATACCAGGTTCCATGCTGGGTCTTATGCATTAATCATGAAGTATCATGCTTATGCAAATGTGTAGAAGCCCAATTAGGCAGAGAGCACAGAGCCCTGGGAATAATGTTATGGGCTATTGGGCCTTTGAAATACACTCCTTGGCCAAATTTTCAAAAGCAAAGCAGATTTGAGATGCCTTTTTACTCTTGAAAACAGGTGTACAATTGTCTTCATAGTGCTTATTTCATGCCTTCAACCTTAAAATAAAGCTTTCTCCCAGTTGGCATGATTTCCCCTCGTTGCTCTACAGGAGCAGTGGAAATTCTGAATCACTGACAAGAAAATAAAATGTTCATTCAAAATCTAGACGTGCTGAGAATATTGAGGATACATCAATATTTGGGTTTCTTTGCCACACTTTTAGAATGTTTCATATATTCAGTTTCCCTCTGGCAGGCTCTGCCATCTCTTATATTTTGTCTTATTAATCAAAATATTCTGGTTTCTATTTCTGCAAAACCTCTAAACACAATGCAAATGTTGTGAAGAAAGAACATAAAATTCTGGAAGACAAGCTCTCTCTTTTATGTATTACTACCCATTTTCAAACTTTATTTTGCTAACTTAAAACTGCCAGTGTTTGACCCCCAGCTCTTATTTTCATGAGACCCTTGTTGAAACTGCTCCAGTGTCTGCAGCAAATATAGTGATGAGTGGAAATGAAGGTGGATAACAAGAAAAGTTTGTTTACTGTCATCCATTTAAGTGACTGTAAGATGGCCATTTTCAACATGGGTAAGTCTAGGCTCCTACTAACTATTGAGAGGAGGCAGATAAATCGGCAAATCAAGTGTTTGCATATAAAAATTTTCATAGTTTAGGGAAGAAAACTTAAAGTTTTTTTTTTTCAGTCAGATGCAATGCAATCCTTCTCTCTAACAATCTGGCTTAACACAAGCATAAAAGACATATTTGAATATTTTATTTCAATATAGGCTAATATAGGTCTTTAAAGTTCCATTTTCACCATGAATAATTTGAGAAAGGGCAATTGAGAAGCTATTTAGGGTCCAACACTTGCTTCCGTGTAACACACACTGGTGGCTGGGAGCTGGTGAGCAGAGGGACCCAAGGGAAGGAACTGGGTAGGGAAGAGAAGGGAGACAGAGGGAAAGGGAGAGAGGAGCAGCCCTGGCTGGCTCACAGCAGCTGAGACGAAGGTCTAACAGCTCTCTTTGGGGAATGGAAAACACTCTTTGACTTACAAAAATGCTGTTAATTCATTATTGTGCTTTTGGTAACATCCCTGGCATTCTATGAACAGCAATTCCGGTTATATCTGTCTAACAACTTGCAGAAAAAACTGAGGCTTCCATATCTAAGATATGACATTAGATTTTTCAATGAAAGACTGACTTCTTTTAGTTCCAAACTATAGCATGGCTCAGAAAGTTGGTATACTTGATTTTTTTGACATGGGCTTTTAATCCTGACCGCAAAAATCACCCTTTTTCTTCTATTTCTCTGTCTTTCTTCTTTCATATATGCACATGACTCCAGTGGTTTAAAAACAAAACCAGAGCTGGAGAGAGAGCTTGGTGGTCTAAACACCTGTCTGACAAGAGCAAGGCTCCGAGTTAGATTCCCAATACTGTATGCCAACCTGGCCACTGAAACCAGGTATGGTGGTGCGCACCTGTAATCTTGAGAAGGCTGAGACAGGAGGATCATTATAAGTCTGAGCTGCATTGTGATACCCTGTACCAAATAAATAAATAAAATATTAGAAAACAAAACCTATCCACTATTCCTCATTTCTCATTTTATATCACACAGGTAGGAAAAAAAATCTATGTGTAATTATTTAAATGCAGAAAACTTTTTAAATATGTAATAAAAAAACAAGACCAACAAATGGATTTGTACAACATGCATTATACTCTGACAGCTTTTAAGTAACTATGGGAAAAAATAGCTATGGGAAGAGGATTCTACTCTTGCCATTAAAACAGGACCTCCTCTAGTACTGGGCCATTCCTCCCACTCTGGGTTGGATACCACCACAATAATTCTATCCTTTCTGAAACCAAAAGCCTACAGAAGAGTGATCAACAGAGGAGAGAAAGCCACATCCTCCCAGAGAAACATCTGATGCCTATTGGAAGTTAGTTTAAGTTATTTTCCATTTTCATACCAAAAAAAAAAAGGAAGAAGAAGAAGAAGAAGAAGAAGAAGAAGAAGAAGAAGAAGAAGAAGA
>NDGN011549784.1:3153-13749 GCA_002564285.1 Tympanoctomys barrerae | reverse complement strand
GCGACGCCCGTGGGACCCTGGCTGCGGGCCAGAGCCCCAAGTGTGCTCGAGGAGTTGGGTATAGATTGGGAGCTCGCTAGCAGGTCAGGGACTGAGCCTCTTAGCCCTTACGGAGGAGACTCTGGACTCCGAATTCCAAAGAGGTCGGGGAATTGTCTGTGGGAAATGGACACAGAGGGGCCAGTTCTCCTGGAGCCGGGACGGGAATCCCAGAGCATGAAGTTATTTGCTGAGGATGAGCTCAGAATCGGTGGAAATGGGCTGGGACCCTAACTCCTAGCACCTCTGAAGTCAAACAAGTCAGAGGCTGGGCACAGACTTCTGTGTCGCCAGGATAGAGACTGACAAGCTAGGTCCATAAGGGCGCCGCAATTCCGGGGCCTGAAGTTGTACCGTGGGGTTCTGGATTCTGGATCCTACCCCCTTTCCTTCAGTTCTCAGAAGAGGGGCTGGATCTCAGAATCGTGGGAAATGGTGTTCACTCTGGCGATCCGCAGATCAGGGGCACGGGAACCTTGTAATTAGAGGGTGGCAGGAGTAAAGGTGACCAAATTAGGGTGTACGGGGGGGGGGTCTTCAAGGTCGGACCACAGGCCTGAGATTGTTGGGTGCACCTGCCCCGGGCCTGACCTCCAGGCAGAAGCAGGGTCCTCCCTTTCCCTGCTGCACACTCCGAGCCACGTGAGTCCTCCCTCCCGCCCCGGTGCTGCGAGCTGTCACGCGCGAGGGGGCGGGGCTGGGAACGTGAGGCGGGGGAGGGGCAGAAGGAAGCAGGCGATGGCACGTGACTCGGTCCAAACCTGTGTCCTCAACTGGCCTCGGCTTGCTCGCGCTTAAAGGCGTAGACACCTTGGAACCTTTGAACCATTCCCATTTCTTCACCCTAACCCTTCCAAGCAAATAACCTAGTTATTTAATTTTTCAGTCCTCTTCTCTGAACAACTTGGGGTCTAAGCTTTGGCCGGGGATTTAGGAAATAGTTTTCAGATTAGACTGTGGGAAAAGACCCGTGTGAATCAGAATTCCTGAGGTCTTATTTTTTTATTTTATACTTTTTTGAGACAGGGTTTCATTATGCACCCCAGGCTGGCGTCCACCTTGCAGGAATGTGCCTGTCTCACTCTCCCAAGGGGTAGGATTATAGTCTGCCACGATGACTGGGTTAAAGTTTCATTTCATTTACCTTTTTTTTTTTTTTTGCGGAACCGGGGATTGAACTCAGGCCCTTGAGCTTGCCAGGGAAGCGCTTATTCCACTGAGCCATCTCCCCGGCCCTTCATTTACTTTTGAAACAGCATTTTCTTAAGTAGTCCAGGCTGACCTGGAACTCACTCTGTAGCCGAAGCGTGCCTCAAATTGCAAGCCTCCTGCCTCAGCCTCTTGAGTGCTGGATTACAGGCACCTTGCTGGATTATGTGCCACCTTGCCTGGCTAGTCTTGAAGGTTTAGAAAACTATTACATGAAGCTGGGCCTGGTGACATATCCCTGTAATCTCAGCACTTGGGAGGTTTAGGCAGGAGGATTGTTTGGAATTTGAGACCAGCCTGGGCTACAGAAGTGAACTCAAGGCCAGCCTGAGCTATTTAACAAGGCCCTGTCTCAAAGAGACCAAANAAAAAAAAAAAAAAAAAAAAAAAAAGTATTATGGGATATACATATTACTCAGGGCAAGTTATGACTGAGCGTCAGTGTCCCTATCATAAAAGGAGAATTGGCTGTGCAATGTCTAAGCATCCTTTTAGCCTGGAGAAACTCTATTTTGTGTTACAGAGGTTGATGCCTGGTAGGCAGGGCTCCTTGGTAGACTCCACATGAGCCTACCGTAATTATCTGTGTGCTGGATAATTCACCTGAGCAGAAGCAGCCTCTGTGAATCTGCTGCCCAACAAATATGCCTGCTGTGACACACTGTGTCTCCCCAAGGCCTGACATCGCGGGACACACCCAGTCCTGTGGACCCAGACACAGTGGAGGTGCTGATGACCTTTGAACCTGACCCAGCTGATCTTGCCCTGTCAAGCATTCCAGGCCATGAGACTTTTGACCCTCGGAGACACCGCTTCTCTGAGGAGGAACTTAAGCCCCAGCCAATCATGAAGAAGGCAAGGAAAATTCAGGTGCCAGAGGAGCAGAAGGTGGGTACTGCTGCTTGCAGCACAGGTGTGGCCAGGCCAGGGCCAGCACCAGCCATGCCCTGGGTGTCTCGCTGGCATGAGTTCTTAGGCTTTCCCACCCTGCAGCTAAGGACTCGTCCTTGGCCAAGGGACACTAGTAGGCACAAGGTGCTTTGATCTGGAATTTACAAAGAGCATCACTGTGGGCTGTAGACTGAGCCAGCTATACTAGGTGTGGTTGATCACATGGATCTAGAATTTTCAGGTGGCAGGATTCAAGTTCCAGGTCCACTTAGCAGCCAGGTAGGCCGGGGCTGGGCCTTGGACCTCCAGTGTGGGATGTCTTCAGACTGATTGCTTCTGCCCCGGATGCAGACTGCCAGCGTTTGCAGGTTTGTTCCCAGGCTCTGGACTTCTCACTGGTGAGATGCTAAGACTCCCAGGAGCAGCCAAGGCCAGCTTCTGATGTTAGGTGGCTTGGGCATCCTGGTTGTGCCACCGTGGGGGCTTTGCTAGCCAGGGGTGCTCTCACAAGGGTTTGCCTTGGCCATTATTCGCAGCAGTAGGACCTCCTAACAGCTCAGTATAGATCAGAGGTTTCTCCTGCTGCAGAGCCGGGCTGCTAGGGACTGCATGTGCCCTAGAAATCAGGAATTAAGCTGTAACTAAATGGGGCTACAGGAAGCATCTTTCAGCCAAATGTGGTGGCACATGCCTGTTCTCCCAGCACTCAGGAGGCTGAAACAAGATCATTTTGAGTTCAAGACCAGCCTGGGCTACAAAGTGAACTTGTGGCCAGCCTGAGCTGCATAGTGAGACCCTTTCTCAAAAAGTAAAAAAGATACATTTTTTTAAAAAGGAGAAGGAGAAGAAGCATCTTTCTCAGCTGGGTGATTCTTGTTACGAAGAAGTGGTCTTTCATTAACAAGAAATACCAGGATTGGGGACCCTAGGTATAAGTATAACTCTGGGGAGATGTCAGATGAGTCCCTTTGCTAAGAATTATGTCAGAGCCTGTTGGACAAAAGGCAGCTACCTGGTATTACTCCAGCTGCCAGCAGGTCAGAGACTGCCCAGGTTCACTGGGACCACTTAGATCTCACTTTTGTTTGCTGAGGAGGGATGAGGTTACCTTGGCAACCAGGTCAGCAGAGGCCCAGCTCTGGAAGGATTTTTATGAGACACCAAATGCCATCACTAGGGGGCCTAAGTTTTCCTTAGCAACCAAGATCTGTTGTAGGTTTCTTTTTGGGGGTAGGGGGCTTACCGGGAATCAAACTTAGGACCTCGCACTTGCCTCGCAGGCGCTGCGCCGCTGGCCTATAATCCTGGCCCAAGCACCTAGGACCTGGAAAGGTGTATAGGGCCGTGCTCTTCACAGGGATTTTTCAGACCTGAGGCTCTGTTGCTAGGGAACAAGTTTCCTTAGCAAAGGACTAACTGCAGGGTCCTTTGTTTAGAGGGAAGTGGCTTGGAGGTGGGGATCTCTTTCATGCCTTGCTTTTGTTGGGGAGGGGATGGGGGAGTGGAGGTAGGGAGTGTCTTGGAAGCTACACCTCCGTTCTCTCACTGAACCTCGGTGACCCTCCCGCCTCTCCGCCCCCAGGACGAGAAGTATTGGAGCCGGAGGTACAAGAACAACGAGGCAGCCAAGCGGTCTCGCGATGCCCGGCGGCTCAAAGAGAACCAGATAACGGTGCGGGCAGCCTTCCTGGAGAAGGAGAACGCCCTGCTGCGGCAGGAGGTGGTAGCGGTGCGGCAGGAGCTGTCGCATTACCGGGCCGTGCTGTCTCGCTACCAGGCCCAGCACGGGGCCCTGTGAGAGCTTTCCTCCACTTCTCCCCCCCTCAGACTTGCGCCCTGTCGCCTCTTCCCTCCCCGCCTTGTGGCCCACAGGTTGGCCAGCTGGTTGCCCCAGGGACGTGATAATGCAGATAAATACATTTATATTTTTAAGAAAAAGCGAGCCTCCCCCCTCCCTTGCGGGGGCGGGGAGGGTCCCATGTGTGCTCCGGACACGTCGGGGACCTCATCCTCCCACCGCCTACATTAACACAATCCTAAATAAATCTTGAGAACCCCAGAGCCAGCTGTTGTGGGGGGCAAGGCAGCTACTGGCCCTGGTGGGAGACCAGCAGGTCACACTGGCTGCAGCCGGCTAGCACCCAGAGCAGCAGGGAGGTGTAGTCACGGCTGTGGATGGAGGAAGGGGCAAAGGTTAGGAACGAAGCAACTGCCTTTATTGCATAGACCTTTTCAATTGCTTTTTGGATGGGGACGAGGACGCACAGGACACAGACTTGAATTTTTCCCACCCCCACCCGCGGGGTGGGGGGGATTAGTGCAAATCCGAGCGACAGCCCCCAGGGACCCGCCCCTCTCAGGCTGATTGGCCAGTTAGGCGGAGGCACCAGAATGGATAGGGCGTAGACCCAGTCCTGCCTGACCAATTAGCTAAGGCTTCTCCCAACTCGTACATTCCAGGTCCGGTCATTGGGCAGATGTGAGGCAGGCTCCACCCTCAGCTTCTCCGACCTGTTGTGAGCTGGAGACAAAGTGGGGACCGACTTTGGGTCCCACCGGCGAGAGCAGCCCAAGCTCGCCCTTCACCGGTCAGGCACTACCCAGGGGACGAGCCTGGAGCTTGGGCCACCCCCTGGCATCACTTCCAGTTCCCTGGTGACGGGCCGAACCTTTGCACATATGGGGCACTGCCCCAACTCTAGCAGCCAGGCCACACCATGTAGCCCGGTCCTGTCCCTGGCGCATTCCCAGGTTCAAGGTCCCTGCCCGGCACAGCCAGGAGGACCCGTGAGCAGCGTACCGAGACCTGGGTGTATCTGCGCCTGAAGTGGCCCATACTCCACTAGCTCCCCATCCACTGTGAGCAAGCCACGAGGAGTGAGTGGCTCCAGGCGGAAGGCACGGGCCGGGGCATAGCCGACCTGCGGGCAGCCCAGGTTAAAGTGGTTCCCACGCTCCATAGCCAGGAATAAACGCAGCAGCATGGCTCGCGAGACCCCACCCCGCACCCACATCAGGTGCACCACGCCGTCGTCAAAGCGTGCGTGGGGAATTGTCAACAGATCGGCACCCAGATGGCTGGGTAAGATGGCCAACACCAGCACGAAATCCTCCTCCAGTGTCACCCAGCCTGGGGGCAGTGGGCTCTCCAATGGAGGCAGCAGGTGGTCCTGTGGACCCCCAGTAGAGGCCGCTGGTGCAGCAGGGGTGCTGGGTGGGAGCCCAGAGGCTGTTGGCATTTCTGGACGCCCTTCTGTGATGGGAGAGAGTGGAGCTGCCTTGGGGGAGCCAGAGGGTGAGGGCAGGAGTGGGTCTGGGGACAGTGGCGCCTCCCCAGCGCCACCCCAGTCCACGGCCAGCTCTGGGACCCCACCATTGATGGACAGCACAGGCAGGGGCTCAGGTGAGCCAGGGGAAGCCATGGCAGGCTGGGGGAGGGGGAGGGGCAGAGGCAAGTCAGACACTGAGCGGTGCAGGGGGGAGTGTGCCGTAGGTGGGACTGGGGCTGGAGCCAGGGTCAGCTCTGACTTGGCCCGGGGCAGGCCGTGGGCAGGGCCAGGTGAGGCCGACTCCACAGTGGTAGGGAGGTAAGAGAGGCGTCCTCGGTAGGTCCGCAATGTGGCGAGGCTCAGCACTGTACCCAGGGTGAAGCGGGCTCTGCCCAGGGCTCGGAAGCGCTCACTCTGGATGTCCACATCTGACACAAAGCCCCAGGCCACAGACAGGAAGGAGAAACAGCGGGAGCCTGAGGCCAGTGTCACAGAGAGCAGGTCCAGAGGGTGGCTGCCACCCCGGCAGAGCAGCAGGGAGCAGTTGAGCAGCAGGTCCAGGCCCAGGGCTGGTGCAAACCTTCACGGCCCAGGATAGTCAGGTGGGAAAAAATAAATAGGGCTGGGTGAGACATGAGGCACAGGGCAGAGACAAAGACGGGAAAGCAACTCACACCAAGGCCAGCGATGCTGTGTCCTGGAGCCCAGTGCAGCTGCTGCAGGCAGGTCTGTGTGCCAGGCAGTTCCAGCTGCCTGGGCAGAGCTGGGAATGAGATGGGCCACAGCACCCAGAGCCAGGAGTGTGGCACCCCACAGCCAGGTGGTTGGTGGGCCAACAGTGGGGCTGGCACTGCCCCAGGACTCATCCCCGCTCCTGTACCCCTGTCCTCCCAGCAGGGGTGTCCAACCTACCCCCCATGCTTGTTCACAGCTCCAGCCAGCGCATTGCCCGAGCCGCAGGGGAGGATCCCCAGGGGCATCTTCACCGCCTGCTCCCAGTCCGCGCGATCTAAGAGCCCATTCAGCACCTGGTGGGCAGGAAGCCAGCTGCTCAGGCCCCAGCTCCCACCTTTTTGGTCCTCCAGGATTCAGGGTTAAGGGCAGCAGCTCTTGTTCTACCTCATATAACAGCCCGTCTCCTGAGAGGGTGACGATGCCGTCCCACTCACTCAGGCTCAGCCCCTGGACCAGCTCCCGGGCGTGATTTTGTCTTTCTAAAGAGGCAAAGCAGCAGGTTAGGCAGCTGTCTCCTTCCCTGCCACACCCTTCTCCCTGGACCCAGGAGTTCTAGTCACACCCCGCTTTTGGTGCCCCTACCCGTACCTGTCTGAATTAGGTTGAAGGACAGCCCAGCTTCAGAAATCATGGGTAGCACGTGGTTCTCACACCACTGCCAGGCCTGGCCCCGTCCCCCAAAGGGATTGACCAAGAGGAGCAACCGGGGTGGCCGTGGCAGGAGCTCAGGGGTGATCTCTGCAGAGAGAGGGCAGGATCTGCAGAGGCTGGAGACCCAGGCCCCTCAGCCTGGAAAGTCCCTGCAAACAGCCCCCATGGAACTGGGGAGGGGTGGCACCTGGAGCCTACGGGGAGTGCTGGGACAAAGACAGGGCTGGGTGTGAAACCAAGTGCCCTTTGGACCCATATTCCTGAGAAAGACAAAGGCACTGTGACCTGGAACACCTGTTACTCAGGATCAGATTCCTTCTCTGTCATGGCCCCTTACAAGCCCCAAGCAGCGCGCAGGACCCCAGTGGCCTAAGGAAAGCTCACCAGATGGGCAGTCCTGAAGGAACCCGGTGTGTGTGTGTGTGGGGGGGTGCTGTGGAGGTCAAGCCCAAATGCCTTCTCTGACCCTCCATATGATGCCATCTCCAAAATTCCCAGGTGCCCCAAATATCTGTGTTGGCACCTGTCACCAGGGTGGTGACTGTTCCTGTCTCCATCTGCTGCTGTCAGTGCCAGTGAGCCTCTGACTCACTGTCTGTGGTCAAGACCGGGAAGGGGGTGGGGACAGACACAGCATCTAGCTGGGGAACAGCTGACAATTCCTTTCTCTCTGCCTGTTTTTGTTCTTTTGTGTAGCCAGCCCTGTTTCCTGCTCTCTCAATACAGACCCACAGAGAGATGCCCACAGAGGGAAGCCTGTCTTCAGCACAGAGCAGCTGCCCAGGGTCTCACCCTCTTCCCCAGGCAGGGGCAATCCTCGCAGTAGACTCATGAGGGCAGCGACCCAGCGCTGGGCCTCTGCACGGTTCTCCTCATAGGTTGCAGCCCCATCAGCCTGAAAGGTGCGGGCAGCTCGGCGCCGGCCCCCGCGCCGGCCCCGCAGGTAGGTATAGATGCATAAGTAGGCCGCCGAGTCAGAGGGACTGTGGCTTCGAAGGGTGCAGCAGCCTGAGATCACAGACAGAGGGACAAGGCCGTCCCGGGGCCGGGCTTCAGGCTTTGGGAGCAGCCGCTGTATGTGCAGGGCCTGAGATGTGAGGGTGAGGGCAAATCGTGAGCCTCGGGCCGGGTAGGAGCCAAACTCGCCATGCAGAAGTGGGGTGCTGGCAGCCAGTGGTGCTGGTGAGGGGGCCATGGCCTCAGCCCTGTCCAAGGCTCTCCTAGGCCTGCGGCCCCAACTCCTGGTGACCTGCTGCTCCAGTGTCTGTGGAGAGGGAGGAGGGAAGGGTCAGAGTTCAGGACACCTAGGGGAGATTGGGAGGCAGAAGGAGAGGCAGGGACTGTGGCAGGTGGGAAGGGACGACCAGAGACACGCAGGCTTGGGCATCTGTGGATACTGGAGGACACAGGTGGTTGTGCAGGAAGGGCCAGAAAGGCCTGGACACGCAGCCATTCGTTTATCTTCCATACAGCTATTCGGGATCCTCTGTCAGTCATGGTGCATAGAGCAACACTGCAGAGAACTGACAAAAATCCTGGCCCGCACGGGGCTTACATCCTAATCCAAAGACAGGGAGACAGGGCGAGACAGTAAAACACCACATGTACTGGGTGATGGATAAGGCCTTAGGAAAATAAAAAGCACAGGAGGGACTCAGGGTGGAGGCAAAACCAGAAATAGGCTGAGCTGGGGAAAGCAACCCCCACGTGCACACTGAGTCATCGCATGTGGAGAGAATAGTATTGCTGAGACACAGGCACAGAAAGAGGACAGACAAACGTGGGGAGACGAAGAGCTTCAATGAGATGGAACCGGATGGATGAAAGACAGGAAGAGTTTGTCACCCCAAAAAGAAAGGCAGCCCACACTTAGGACAGAAAGGATGTGACAGCTGAAACCAAGGGACCCGAGGAGAGCCGCATGCAAGTGCTGAAAAGGAGCGGGGGCTGAGAACTTGCCTGTGAGCACTGACCTGGGGGTCTGCTGCCTGCTCTCCAGGAAAAAGCTGGGGCCAGGACTGGCGTCCCTCCCCCGCAGGCCCTTCAGCCAGCTGCTGCCTGCCCACCTCTTCCTCCTCCTCCTCCTCCTCCTCCTCCTCCTCTTCCTCCTCCCCCTCCCCCTCCTCCTCACCTTTGTCCTCTCCCTGGCCCACCCAGCTTCCTGCTTCTCACCTTTCCCTGACCACGTTAGAGGTAGACACGCCCCCCATCTGCCGTCCAACACTCTCTGCCCTGGGCGATTCCCGGAGGCCCAGGGTGTCTGCCCCACCTCCACACCAGCAAAGAACCTCAAATCAGGCTCAGGCACAAAGCCCTACACAACCTCCACTCCTGAGCCTGGAGTTCCATCTCTGGACACCTGAGCCTTGGGCCTGGCCCTCCACCCACAAACTGCCACACCATAGCTTGAGTCTCTGCCTCTGAACCTCTGTCTCTACCCCACTTCTGGGCCTGGGCTTCCATTCACGGATGCCTCAGTCGTGGTCCTGATTTTTCACTTCCATCTCCCACCTAGCACCCCAGTTCCAGCACACACACTCTCTCGGGCCCCTGCCCTGACGCTCGCGCCCCCCGCACTCGCCGGGTCTTCCTCCCGGCGGCCCCCTCAAGTCTGCAGACCACCCCCAATCAGACCTAGGGGTGGGGGGAGGGTGTGCATCTGCTTAGCCAATGGCTGTGTCGCTAGCCTGTACCGCACCAATGAGGACGTGCAAAGGCGGGGCCGGACGACTCGCGAGTTTAGCGCTCGGTCCCACTATGCTACGCTACGCTACGCGGTCGGGGAGAGAAAGAACTGGGCGGTGCACTGCGCTTCTAGAAACCAGCCGCCATCGTAAGTGAGGGCACAGACACAGCCGAAGGGGCGTCACACCTCTGCAGATAACTTCGGTGCCTCCTTCTTTGTTGAGGGCAAGTGAGCCCTGTCCCTCAGCTGAGTTTATAAAAGAAAAGGGGCGTGGAATAGGAGGTCTTTAGCTGCAGAGACAGGGAATACGAGGTCATTAGCTGCAGGGGCCGAACCCTAATGCAGCGATCAGAGAAATAAGAGTTGGTAATAAACCTAGACAGAAAGCAAGGCAGAGACCTAGAGAAACAGAGTCGAGGTTAGGTAATAAGTGAGTTAGGACAGGATAACGAGGTAGTGGTGTGGTTCATTCAGATAGTTACAAGACTCAGGCACAGAGAAAAGCAGAGATACAAACAGACAAAAACAGAGAAAATGCAAGATAAGGGCACAAGGAATTCCAGAAAATGACAGAGACAGACCGAGATAGGCACTTCTGGAATGAACACTCGGGAGAGGTTCATTAATTCACTATTTACTCTGGATTCCAACCACAGTGAGGCAGCAAGAGATAAATATCTGACCGGGAAATGACTAATCACATAGCAGAACAGACACAAAGGGAGCACCCTCTGGGCCAAGGGTGAGGAAGGGAAAGAAAGTTTGAAGTTCAGAAACTGAGGAATTGAAAGTGAGAGATGAAGGGGGAAGTTGTTGATACAAGAGACACAGAGGCAAAGAAAGACCCGGCATCGGACAGAACTGCAGAAAGACATGCAGAATGAGACAGGGACAAGCTGGACAACAGAGCCAGGTGTGGTGGCACACACCTGTGATCTCCGCTACTGCACTCGAGGCTAAGGCAGGCGGAGCATAGGTTAAAGGCCAGCCTGGCCAGCTTAAAAAGATCATCTCAAAAAAACCCTCAAAAACACAGCTGGAGGGGCCGGGGAGATGGCTCAGTGGAATAAGTGCTTCCCTGGCAAGCGCACGGGTCTGAGTTCAATCCCCGGTTCC
>NDGN011549776.1:4082-15654 GCA_002564285.1 Tympanoctomys barrerae | reverse complement strand
ATGGAAGAGTTTGAGGAGTATAGGGACTACATCTTCTGCAAATGTCTTGTAGAATTCAGCTGAATTCACATATCTTAATTCCTTTAAAAACACAAACTTCTTAACTAGTTAACATATGCAAATGACACAAGACTAAATGCAGTTTTCTTCAATTATCTGCTGAGTAACTGTTTCTCAAAGGACATTATAATTCAAGATTTCTGTTGTCAAAAGCTGACTTATTAAAGTCAAGATGATGAAGACTAGGGAAATAGCTTTCACTGCTAATACAGAGAACAGAACTCCCTGAAGTAATGAGAACGCTACTGCATTTGACCGGGCATACTACTAAATGATTCAAACTTTTATTGAATATATATATTGAATATATATTTTATTGAATATATCTATGAAAAGAACCAGGATGAAGGCTGGGGGTGTAGCTTAGTCACAGAGCAATTGCCTACCATGCAGATCCTGGGTTCAATGCCAGAGCAATTACCTACCATGCAGATCCTGGGTTCAATGCCCAGCATTGGATGGATGAATGGATAGATAAATAGAATGGGGATGGGTCCCTGTCCTTGAAAAGTTCAATGTGAATTTGGCATGGTGGTGTATGCCTCTAATCTTATTATAGACAGCTAAGTTAGGCAGAAATATTATAGGTAGTCAGACAAGGCCATGAACTCAAGAGAGTCAATGCAAAGGTGCACTTATTACAACTGTGGCTAGGGAATATTTGGTAGAGGTCAGCCTTCACAAAAAGATAGAATGACCAGGCCTACATGCCGCCCCAAAGGATAATTGGTTAATACCTGGTCCAATAAAATCAAGACCCTGAGACTCATAACTTCCTAAAAAGTTCTTTGTTCTTTCCATGACTTACTTCCCCATCAGAACATTACCTAATTGGCTATACTTGCAACTTTATTGGTTGATCATAGTTTAGACTCATGTACCCATGTCATGATTTTGCTCTATAAAAGTTATAAACTATAATGAGAAGTGGGCTAATTGGCAACCCATTTGGGACTCCTCTTGTTTCTCAAGAGCTGTATCTCTCCCTTTCAATAAATATTTCCTACTCTTAACCTGTAGTGCCCTTAGACTTCATTCTTCAACTTCAACTCCAAGGAACACAAACTTGCCATATCTGACATCTAACAGGTTTGGAGTTATAATATTCCCCCTGTATCATTTGGAGGTCATATATCATTCCTATATCAGCACTCAGGAGGAGGCTGTGATAGGAAGATTTCCGTAAGTTCAAGGACAGCTTGGGCTAAATAGTGAATTCAACCCAGCTTGAATTACACAGAGACTCTGTCTCAAAAAAAAAAAAAGTTCAACAGTGAAAAATGGATATGATAACAATAATATGCTCTTCAGCATAAAAATGTCTGAAAATAAATGACTAATGACTATGGTGGAGAAACTAATGCCTGATGTTTACGAAGAATCCAAAACAGATTACAGCACAGTAGACTTGGGTATAAGAGAACATCAGTTAAATGTGAGTGCCTTTGATTAATGAAGCAAAACATCAAGAAATAAAAAAAAACAGTTCATGAAGGTCTTCAATGAAAGCAACTAAAATTATAAACAAAAAAGTTTGTTTTTTTTTTTTTTAATCATAGAAAGGTAAATGTGGCCGCAGCAAAGGAAGATTGAATGGGAACAAAACTGGGCACAGGGAGACTAGTCAGAATCTTACTAAAGAATCAGATAGATAGATAGATAGATAGATAGATAGATAGATAGATGAAAATAATTAGGTTAGGAATGGAGAACATTTGACAAAATTAAAGGTAAACTGAGGACATAATATCAGTTAAGACTTAACAACTGGATCAATGGGGCTGGGGAGATGGCTCAGTGGAATAAGCGCTTCCCTGGCAAGCACAAGGACCTGAGTTCCATCCCCGGTTCCGCAAAAACAAAAACAAAAACAAACAAACAAACAAACAAACCCCAAAACAAAAAAACAACAACAATTGGATCAAGAGCAGTTGTCTTCAAGTTAGGTAATGTGTCCTTCATGGAACAGTTTAGTGTCTAGAGACATTGTAGTTGTCATAACTTAAGGAGCATTACTGGCATCTAATCGTAGAGGTCAGGGTTGCTGAATCTCTTCCAAAGTGCTGGGTTGCTTTGCACACAAAAAACCATGAAGTCTCAAGCATCATAGTGCCTAGGCTGAGGAATCCTGATGCCAGAGATGAAAGAGAAATCTAAGTCTCCTGGGTCAATACTTTGGATGACTGAAAAGATGGTAGTGCCATCAGCTAGGATGGAAAACAAGAGTACAGGCTGAGATGTAGGGAAACAAACGGATGAGCAGGAAGGAGCTCTGTGCTGTCTGAACTCAAATACAGAATCTGCAGTTTGCATGTAGAACTAAATGGGAAGAACCTAAAAACATTTTGTCACAGCTGGGCAGCCAGGCTAGGGTGAGAAGTTTGGGGACTTGCAAGATCTTTTGATCAGTCTGTTCAAGATACATTTTAACACTATGTACATCAATAGATTTCCTTTAAGAGGAAGTTGTAAAAGAAAGTATTAAAGAAGTTATACCTGAAATCAGGCTTATCCTTTTAACCAGAAATTTATTTGAAACTGACTGTCCCAAGTGTCCAAGCATTAAAGTTAAAACCATCTCAAACTGGACAGTACATAAATAAAGGTTAGACACACTATCTTTACAATAATTCATATAAATACTAGGTAGGCCAAATATTACTGTTTCTCAAAATGTGTTCTATGGAACAGTCTGAAAAATTTGTTTCAACTATTTAAAACCTTGTTATTCTAAAATATTTATAATGCATGTTACACTATTAAAGATCCTAAGAAGTTCTGTATCAAATAAACACATTTAAACTCTGAATAATCCAGCATGTGGAAAATTATTTCAACCCCAAGCCCTTTTTCACATGTTTCAACTTGTTATAATACTTATATTTATAACCACAGTATGAGACTAAAAAGATAAATTTTTAGGTAAATATTTAGGCAAATATTAACTTATTGAAAGTGCTTTGATATTGTATCATTTTACTGATATTACCGATTATGTAGTAATGGTTACTAGAAAACATCTATGACAATACAAAATTGAGGCATTAGTCACTATAGTATTTCTTTAATAGATATTTGTTATGAATACTCAAACATTAATCTTCTACAAAACTAAACCTTAATATAAAACTCAAATTTTAAGGACACAGATTTGGCATAAAATGGTCTAAAATAGCTTAGAACAGCAAAACTATAGGCACAGATTTTTATTCTGGAAAACCATCTATTTGGTGAGTTCTCACACATGTAGGAGAATGGGCAAGAGAGCTTTTCTATTGGTTCATTAATGATGGAAAATTAGTGTAAGAAGACTTTAAAAGTTCTTCATCTTAAAATTCTGTAAACATGACAGATTCTAAAACAAGGTAGATATGGAAAATTGGAAGAATGTTAAAGTATAGATAACTGAGGAAAAAAGAATCACAATTTGGCCTTTAAAATGAATCTAAGGCTGGGGAGATAGCTCAGTAGAATAAGCGTTTGTCTGGCAAGCGCAGGGTCCTGAGTTCAATCCTTGGTACCAGGCCCCCCCCAAAAAAGAATCTGATTTAGATCTGGGGAGATAGCTCAGTAAAATAAGCACCTGCTTGGCAAGTGCAGGGTCCTGAGTTCAATCCCAGGTACCACAAAAATAAATAAATAAATCTGATTTAAACTCATCAGGCTTCACATAAAGAATTACTACATCTAGTTCTCAGACATCTATTTAATAAGAAATAAAGATCATAAGACACTGAAAAGAAAAAAATATTTTAAGAGATATACAAGTTCTAAGATAAGTGAAAAGTTAACATAACATTTAGATAGCTTTGATTAAAAAAAGTGACAATGCTATTTAAAATTTATTATTCAAGTCTATACTTTTCCAAGTACTTTGTGATTACTCAATAAATCTCTGTTCCAAAATATAAAAGCAGTCAAATAAATACAAACTGAAGAGAAAAAAGAGAAATGATACATTTCCCAGACTCTTTAATGCCAAATTTACAAACGTCTTTTTCAGATATGTAAGTACAAATAGACAATATGTCAAACATTAAAAAGAAAAAGGTTATGGCTTCAAATAACAACAAAGTTGTAATAGTTTCACTGAGGATTTGACAGTGTTGTAGACGGTGTTGGCTGACTACCCATCAATTATTCTTCCATACTCCTCCCCAACAAATCTCAAATACTCCACCTCCCATCAACAACTGACAGCTTTGCTTCAGATATGCATGGCAACCCCATTCTTGCCAGCATCAGGTTTTGAAATGTATCTCTGAAGAATTCTGGTCAATGAAGTCACTAGGAAAAGTCTGTAGGAAGCTTCTAAGGAGACTCATAAAGAGATTATTACATACACAAGCACAGATGTTCTTATGTACACATCCAAGAAGCCATATGATCACTACAAGGAGAGCATATCTAAAAACAAGGCCAATAGTCTTAATAACAGTAGAAGGCAAAACAAAGAATCTGGTTCCTTGATTATGTAACTGAACAAATTAATCAGTCTAACTCCAAACTTCTGATATGAAACATATTGCCTACTTGAAACACTTGTTATTTTTAAAATATAAAAATGGTGGGCTGTGGAGATAGCTCAGCGGTCTCAGCTCCTGCCTAGCCAAGTACAAGGACCTGGGTTCAATCCCTCATATCAATATGCCCTGTTGGCCCCACCCCTGGCACGGGGCACAACAAGCCAGTCACCAAGGCTGGACATGGAGGTGCATGCCTGTAATCACAGCACTGGCGAGACTGAAACAGGAGGATCACTATGAGTCTAAGTGGCATAGTGAGATCCTGTACCAAATATATAACATTAAAAAAAATAAAAATATAAATACAAAAAAGATGATGATAAAAGGCTTACATGTAATAAAATTACAATAACATGCCTCCCAATAAAATACGATTAGTGGTCCTCCAGAACCCACTGGCTAGCTAGACTAGTTATTCACTAACTCCGTAACACAATTCCACAGTATTAACAACTAGAACTTTGGGTCCCTATTTAAAATTGCAGAGCTAGTCAACAGACAAACATAAAATACCTGCACTGAGATGGGGGAGGATGAAGTGGAAAACAGAATATGGAAAGAGCAAAAGTTCACTTAGAGCTTTCTGCTACAAGGATTTAATTTCCAAAGCCTTTTAACTAATAAAGTGTATGAGCCGATTAGCTACATGGTGGCAACAATCAAAAGAACTGGAATTTTTGGCAGGCGTGGTGGTACACATCTTACACCTAGCATTCCACGGGCTGAAGCAAGAGGATGGCTGCAAGTTTGAGGCCAGCCTGGGCTACAAAGAGAGACCCTGTCTCAAAACACCAAATCAAACCAAACTACTTAAAAGCCCCCAAAACAACAACAACAAAAGAATTTAAAACAGTAGCTGTTTTAGGGGATGGAACTGGATGAAGGATATAGGATAATGGACTATGGTACTACTTGTATTTATAATCCTTGAACTACTATTTTTTAAGACCTTTGTACAAGTATTAAGGTATTTTTTTTTTACACAGAAGTTTAAATACTGAATGTTTCCCTTAGATAAGAAACAAAAGATAGGCAATAGAAAAAGAAAAAAGTTACTGTAATCCAGCATGGCCAATACATCTAAAAGTGTATCTTCATTTAGTATAATTACTGTATGTAGATTTTGGCCTATTAGTCTGGCTGTTAATCTGTTTATGATAACTAACTTGATAAAACAAACAATGCTGGTAAAAAAAAATTTAATTAAAATAGGGATGGAAAAAAATGTTGTTGAGATGTTACATACATATGCCAATTCCCTCAAATGAACGTAATCATTATGTGCTGCAAATGTACTAATTACATTTTTTGTTGTTATCAGGAATCAAGCTCAGGTTCTTGCACTTGCCAAGCAGGTGCTTGTGCCACTGAGATATATCCCTGGCCCATTATTAACATTTTTTTAAAAAGGGTATCTTTACAAATGGTAGAATACAAACATAGAGGCCCAGCCAAATAGTTCAGCAGATTAAAGTGCCTGTAAACAGGCTCAAGGGTCAGGGTTCAATCCCCAGGCCTTCTGTTCCAGCCCGGTGCCTGGGGTGCGCGGAGGTGGCAATGAGACTGGGTGTGGTGGGGCAGGCCTGTAATTCTAGCTCTTGGGAAGCTGTAAACAGGTGGAACACTACCAGTCCAATCAAGTAGTGAGACCCTTAATACCCTGTAGACCCTTCCCTAAAATACAAAAAAAGAAATACAAACATGCCTTTCACCTTTTCTGGGGTGAGATGGAATCTCAGTGTTATTTTAATTTGCATTTTTCTAATGGCCAACAATGTTGAACATCTTCATGTATTTATTGGCCATGTATACATCTGCAAAGTGTCTATTCATTCATTTGCCCATTGTAGGTCTTTCATTTTAGGTGAGGTGGGGTCTAGTTTTCTTGAATTCTTCATAGATTTTAGATATTAGTTCCTTGTCTAAAGCATAACTGGCAAACAGGTTGTGTTTTTTTCTTTTTTTCCATCCTATAGACTGTCTTTACATTTTCTGGTTGTTTCCTTTGCTGTGTAGTTTTTTAATTTGCTATGATCCCATTTGTTGACTCTTGGTACTACTTCCTGTGAAACCAGGGTTTGTTCACAGAGTCCTTAACTACACCTGTAATGTAAGCATTTTGCTTATCTTCCAGCAGGTTAAGTGCCTATTTTAACATTTAGTCCGACATTGCAGAATCTAATATCAACGCAGTTACACTTCAAGAGCTCCATCTAGTGATGAACTAAAAACATAGCAGATGTGTGCTTTTTAAAATCTGAGTTACTACAAAGCAAATACAAAGCTATATAGTGGCACTGCAGTAACAGAGGCTTTATAGACTTAAAATGTGACATCACTAACTGCAAAATGTCTTCTAGAAGGATTTTTTTGAGGGCTACCAGAAATCAAACTCAGGACCTTGTGCTTACAGGCAGGTGTTGCACTGCTGAGCTACATACCCTTAGTCCCTAAAAAGATTTTTAAAAATTGTATGATCTGAATTCTTTGGTCTTTTAACTTGTTAACTGAACATTCAAATAAAAAGTTTTGAATTAAATCACTCACTGTTCACATTATAATTGAACATCAGAAATATTTTCATGACATCAAGTATGTTGCTTAACTGGCATATCTGAAGTAGGACAGCAAAAAATTTAAAAATTCCATGTAGAAATTAAGTGACAAAAACACACAAACGTAACTTATATTCCTTATATATCATTTCTTTCTCTTAATGAATTTTTAAAAAATTAATTTCAATTCTTTCAGTAGGCCATAAATTATGAAAAGAGATTAGTACTTTTTTCAGTAGCTGCATTTAAAAGACTAAGGGTATGGTAACATTCAGAGTAAAGAGCAAGGAAATCTACTTAATGTATTTCTTTAAGTGATACCGTCAGTGTCAGTGTTCAAAGAACTTGGCTTGGTCATTAATATACTGCCAGAAACGTTGTCCACTTCTCTCATCCATTTCACCCATAAAGTACTGTGTGTTTAAAATGTATCAGATGGAGGCCGGGAAAATGGCTCAGTAGAATAAGCACTTGCCTGGCAAGTGCAGGAGCCTGAGTTCGATCCCTGGTTCCACAAAAAAAAAAAAAAAAAAAAAGTATCAGAAAGTATGCCTGACACACTTAAAGTTTCATTTTCAAAATTACATTTAAAATTAATACTGTATTTTCAGTTTAATTCAACTTTAAATACTCTTCCTAGATGGTTTCTTGTAAATAAAGTTAAACTTGGAGAACTGACAGTATGCACTATGGAAATCTGGAATTTCATTCTTGTTAACATAGGTGGCATAGTACCAAAAATCTACAATAAGTTATTTGCTAATAAACGTCTAATTCTTTAAAACTAAAAATGAATTAAACATTATAAGGTCATTTAAGTTCTAGCATCACCTTCACAGAATAATATTCTCACATACACTTTTACACCTGCTACAAACAAAATGAGTGGTTACTCAATCTACTTAATATCTGAATAGTCTAAAAATAAGACAAAAGTATAGCAAAAGGTTAACATGTGCAAACTATGGGTGCATGGATATTAAACTTTTCCTTCTATTATCCTTAATATTTCAAGTTGCTCAAAACAATAAAAACTCACTATTTCTCTAGTTTTTATTGACACTGCAAAATTTAAATCAGCCATGTTTTTAAGAAAAAAAATATATAGTTTAATATAACTACATGGAACAGTACATGTTATGACTGGAACTGCACTATTCAATATGGTAGATTCTGACCATATTGCTACTGAACATTTGAAATATGGCTAGCAATTAGGAAAAGAAGTAACCTTAAACTTTATCTGATAATTCATCTACTGAAAAAATTTTAATTATGTGTGAAACAACTTGATTAATCTCAGGAAACTTAAATTCATATCAAGCACTTTCAATAAAATTTAACACTCAAATTAAGATGTGCTCCAAATGCAAAATATGTAATAGATTTCAGACTTAGTATGAAACAAGAATATGAAATAGCTCAGTTATTTTTACGTTAAGTACATGTTAAAGATACATTGCTAAAATACATAAATTTAAGCATGTAGGATGGCCTGGGTTCCATCCCCCCAGCACTGTAAAATAATAACAATGATTGTATTACATTCTTACATTATAATACCATGTTCAAATAACATCTTTAATTTGTGCCAACCCGATGGGCATAAAATGGTATTTCCTTGTTTTTAATTTGAATATCCCTGATTACTAGAGACACTGAGGAGCAATTCATGTATTTCTGGTCCTAGTTTCTCATGTGCAGAAACACTAAGGGCTTTGGCTTTCCCTGTGTAATGTGAAGCCCATGGAAGATTTTTAATTATTACCCGTTTGACTTAGGTAGGTATTACTATGACCTCTACAAGTGAAAAAAGTTCCAGACATAAAAACTAAACACCCTTCTCCCCACCAACTTCAATAGCCATTCTTGGTTCCATCCTTTCTTCCTAGAATATTTTAATGCTAGCTGGGGTTTTTAGAAAGCTCTTTCTGGTGTTTATTGAGAGAGGGATGGCATACTGCAGTAAGTATAATTTCTATGTACTTTTCATATGCATACAGAGACATACGAATACTATATCCACTCTTACAAATTTTCATGACATATTTGGTCACAAAATATTTTACAACTTGTTTTCGTGGCTATATACTATTCTACTACATGAACATTCCAAATATTAGTGGACATTTAAAATTTACACTCTTTTGTATATTGTAATGTGCTGTAGTATCCTTATAAACTGTCACATATGTCCATGATCCTTTCCTTAAGTTAAATTACTAGAGCAGAATTGCTGTGTCAAAGGATATGCACAGAAATTTAAAGGCCTTTGCTATGTATCATTGAGGTTTTCACTGGAAAGACTAATTTATATTTCCAGTGAGTGCTTCTGAAAGTGTCAGGTGTGTGTGTGTGTGTGTGTGTGTGTGTGTGTGTCTGTCTGTCTGTCTTTCTTTCTTTTTTTCTTAAATCTTTATTTAGTACAGGGTCTCACAATGCAGCTCAGACTCATAGTGATCCTTCTGTCTCAGCCTCCCCATTGCTGGGATTAGAAGTGTGCACCACCACCAGTTTTGGTGACCAGTACAGTGCGCCCAGGGTTCGGGGACTGGTGCTGCATGTGGTACACAGGATGAAAACTAAGTCCTTGTGCTTGCCAGGCAGGCACTTAAGACTGATAAGCTATATCCCCAGCCCCAGTGTCAGGTTTTTTTTAAACTTTTACTAACAATAAATTTTATCATAAATGAAAAAGAATCCTGTTTTGACAAGTGAAAAAATAGCATTCAATTTGTGGTTTTATGACTTGAGGCAGAATTTCATTTTCACTTACATCTTTAAAAATAATTATATCATTTGCTATATTACTTTGACTTAGGACCTCTGTACTATACTAAAAAAGTGGGACTATACCTGCTGCACAGCTCTTCATAAACATTAAAGTATTTTGAATGCTCTGGCTTTTAAACCTCTTGTTCATGATGCAACTTACATTATGGCAAGTATATGTAAATACATATACACAAATACCCTTAGCAAGTGTGATACACTGGTTATTTTATATTTTAAACTACTCTTGGTGACCATTAAATTGGATACAATCTAGTTGCGACTTAAAGTCACATGCCTGTAATTCTGGTCACTTGGGAGACTAAGGAAGGAGAATTCAAATGTGAGCTCAGCTGGGCAATTTACCAAAACTATCTCAAAATAAAAGGGATGAGGGGGGCTGGGGAGGTGGCTCAATAGAATAAGTGCTTCCCTGGCAAGTGCAAGGGTCTGAGTTCAATCTCCAGTTCCGCCAAAGGGAAAAAAATAAAAAATAAAAAAATAAAAAATAAAAAAGAGGGATGAGGATGTGAGGATATAACTTAAGTGTCAAGGGTCACCATCAAAGAAAAAAGCCGGGAAAGCTAAGTAGGGATAAAGTCTCAAACCTAGTTTATTCCTGTATAAAATGTTAAATACCTTCACAGTTAGAAATGTATTTATTTGGAATTCTATGGCTAACTGTGTTTAAGCAAAAGTAACATATTACAAGGCTTAAAATGCAACTTAAACTGGTACACATCTTCTGATAGAAGTTTTATCTGTCATTTTTTTGTTACCTGAAAAGCTGAAAAAATAGAAAATTTAAATCACATTTAGCTATTTTTAAGATAGTCCCTTTTTCAGCAGAAAAAATTAAATGATATAAAAGTTGTATAATCTTGCAAAATTGAGGATGTTCAACGCTATATATGTATGTATGCACATGTACTAAGGGTGTACCAGATACTAGCTGTTAGTAGATTTACAGATAGATTAAAGACCACTCAGAAAGCAGTTAGCCAGCTGTAATTAGTAGCTGTAAGTACAGAAAACTTTATCAGGTTAAAAGAGTTATTTTAAAGTTTAAAGGATGCCAGAATGAGAATGCAAAGACAAATTATTTATTTATGTATTTATTGTTATGTATTTGACACAGGGTCTTACTATGCAGCTCAGACTTACTGTGATCCTTCTGTTTCAGCCTCCCCAGCTTGGGATAAAGGGTGAGCAACACCATGCCCAGTTTTGGTCACTGGCATGGAGAGCCTGGGGTGGGACTCACATGGCATGTGATACTAGAGATCTAACCCAGGTCCTTGTGCTTGTCTAGGCAGGCACTTAGACGGCTGAACTATCTCTGCGGCTCAAGAGAAATACTTTAAATCACCTCTGGGTTACTTATAATACCTAAAACAATATAAATAATACATAAATGTTTGTTAACTGTATAGGGAATAATGACAAAGTCTGTACATACTGAGTTCAGATGCCCTTCATATTTTTCAAATGTTTTCAATTCATAACTAGTTTCATCTTTATGTTGAAAATCTGTCATTAACAGAAGTCTGCTTATACTTTGGCAGAGACACGAAAAGTATTTGGTTAAGAGTCTGTAAACATGGGCTGGTGAGATGGCTCAGTGGTCTAAAGCACCTACTTAGAACAAGCTTAGCAAAG
>NDGN011549771.1:8200-21175 GCA_002564285.1 Tympanoctomys barrerae | reverse complement strand
AGTGAAATCCCCTCAGGATTAATCCTGAGATCCTGTACCTAAGATTGTAGAACCTTTGTCAGTATGACCAGAGTCTTTTAAGTCAACTAAAGATACTTTAGCAAACTATGAGTTGTGACCACAGACAAGAGTGAATATTTAAATTTTAAAATAATTATTACAGTAAAACACAGATTGCCATGAGGCCCCTTAAAAATGCTTTCCCTTGCCTTAAACACACTCCTCCCGTCATTCTTGCCACTGCTTGAAGCCAATCTGAAGTCCTCTCTCCAGAGTGTCTTTAGTTAAGCTATCCTGACTACCTCAGTGTCTTGAATTGATTCAAAACATTTTCCATTTATGGTCATGGTGACCTTGGGGAAGAGCCAGAGGTCACTTGTTGCCAGATCTAGTGACTAAGGTAGGTGAGGACACACCTTAATGTTTCTGTGAGCCTGCATTTCTGTCGAGTGGCATTTGTCAACAGTCTTCACCTTATTTTTTATCGTAACTTGTAAATGCATTTACAGTAGTGGACTTTCAGAACTGCTGCAGAAAGGGGCATAAGTGGTAGGATAAATGTTTTAAAAATGAAGGGGAATAGTCTGAGGGATATTAATGGCAATATATGATTTACTATAATAAAATTTTTAAATTTATTTTTAACTAATTTTATTGATACATTTTAGATATACGCAATGATCATAAAATCTAAGAGTCTGATAACCTTTCTTCATTCTGTCATACTTTGTCCTGCAACTCAGTCAGTATCTGCTGGTCCGGTCCAGTCTTTATCTCTGAATCTTATTGAGGTGCTAATTAAGTTCATAAGCACTCCTATCATTAAGATGATAGGAGTTCATGGGGAGTTTGCACAATACATGATCTATCTTTATTCTCTTTTTTCCATTCTCTTCCCTTCAACCCTCTTCCTCCCCCCCCTTTTTTTTACAAGAGCTTTGTTTCCATTTTTTTCACTTTTATTCTCATTTTTTTCTTTACCTTTCCTTCCTTTCCCCTACTCCCTTCTGTAGTCCCCCTTCTTATTTGAACATGTTTTCCCTATTTCACAAAATCCATTATATATTTTGGTCATTATTTACCAGAGAAACAATGCCATATTTAAGTATGTATATCCGATTCATTTCACTCAAGAATATTAGGGCCGGGCTGATAGCTCAGCGGACTAAAGTGCCTGCTTAGGCAGAGTGTAGCAGGGTTTGATCCCCAGTGTGCCGTGCTGGCTGGGGATCAAACCCACAGGGGTAGGATCTATGTAGTGAGACCCTGTAGACCCTGTAGATCCTGTCCTAAATGCAAATAAATAAATAAATAAATAAATATAAAAAAGTATAGTCTCCAGGTGCACCCATTTACCTAGAAAAGTCCCTGGTTTATTCTTCTCTATGGCAGAGTAGTGCTCAGTTGTACTAAAAGAAATATACCTTTATCCATTTATTGGTTGGTGGGCATTTAGGTTATTTCAAATATTTATCTATTACAGACTTAGTTGCTATAAACATGGGTGTGCATATGTGTAATGGTGTGATGCTTTGAGTTCTTTAGGGAACATACCAGAAAATGGAATAGCTGAGCCAAATGGAATCTTGAATTATAGTTTTTTGAGGAATCACCACACTTATTTCCATAGTGGTTGCACCAGTCTACATTCCTACCAGTGCAAAAGAGTTTCTTTTTCCCCACATCCCCTTCAGCATTTATTGTTGATTTCTTCATAATAACCATTCTTTCTGGAGTGAAATGGAATGTGTGTTATTTTAGTTTATATCACTGAAATTCTCAGTGATGTTGAATATTTTTCTATACATTTCTTTGCTGTTTCTGTTTCTTAACCATAGAAGTCTCTGTTCATTTCAGAGGCCCATGTTTGGATTTGGTCTAAATTTGGAGGTCTAATTTTTTTTTTTTTTTTTTTTTGGTCTAACTGTTTTGAGTCCTTTATGTATTCTACATATGGTCCTTAGCTGGCATGAGTTTTTCCCACTCTGTGGGTTTTCTTCTCACTTGATGATTTCTTTTGCTATACAAAAGCTTTTTAGTAAGAGAAGACCCCAGTTATCGATTTTTTGTGATTTGCCCTGTGCAGTTGGGGTTTTGTTAATAAAATCTTTGCCTGTACCTATGTCTTCAAGAGTTCTACTATTCTCTCTTCCAGCAGACTTAGTGTTTCTTTTTTTAATATTTAGACATTTGATCCATTTCAATTTAGTTTTTTTCATAGTGAGGCATATGGGTTCAGTTTTAAGCTTTAGCATGTGGAAAACAAGTTTTTCCAGCACCATTTATTAAATAGTAATGTTAGTGAAGGTGTTTGGCCCATTTGTTAAAAAGAAAAAAAGGTGTCTAAGTTATTTGCTCTTATTTCTTTTTTTATTTGCTCTTATTTCTGCATATTCTAATCTGTTCCATTGATCCTTGGATCTGTTTTTTATTTATTTAATTTTCTGATGGTAGCATGCTGTTTTTATCATGGTAGCTTTATATTATACTTTCAAATTGGGATTGTAATGCCCCTTGTCTTGCCTTTGTTGCCCAGAATTACTTTTGCTATTCTAGGTCTTTCTGGTTCCAGTTGAATTTTAGTATTGCTTTCTCCTATTTTGTGAGGTATGCTATTGATATTTTGATCAGCATTGCATTAAGTCTGTGTAATAATTTTGGGAGTATGGCCATTTTCATTATCACATTTTTCCTACCCAAGAACAAGGTAGGAAAAATCTTTAAACTTTTTAAAATTTAAACACATACTGTAACTAGTTTTTCTGTATCTACTGGGGAATTAAGCAAAAGAAATTGTGCTGTCCCCAGCATGGAGCCTGGTGGTCGAATAATAAGAGTATCAGCAAAGCCAGCATCTGGTGAGGGATGTCTCATTTGCTGGCAGATGACTGCATTCTCACTCTGTGCTCACGTAGTGGGGAGTGGCCATCATCATAGCCCCATGTTCATTTTGCTCAGAGAGCCAAGATCGATGCTCCGCAGTCCCAAAGGATGGTCTCGTCATTGTATCTGTGTAGTTCACTCAACAGAGTTTATTGCACCTCTCAGCATTAATGTCTTCATTGTTCTTACTCCTCTCCTGCCCTGAGGAAAGAGCCATAATGCTCTGTGTGAAGCACGTTCACATTTTGATAAGCAATTCATGTTAATGGAAGGGGATCCTCTCTGTAAGCCAGATGCACAGTTTTTCCATGGACAGAACAGGTATTACCTGCTTCTATCTTATAATGCACTTGTCTCCTTTTCTAAAGGCATCTAGGGGCCGGGAAGATGGCTCAGTAGAATAAGCACTTCCTTGACAAGCACAAGGGTCTGAGTTCAATCCCCGGCTCAGCCAAAAAAATAAAAATAAATAAATAAATAAAGGGATCTAATGAGTGTAAAGATAGTATATTGATATTTAAACAGGCCAGAAGCAAAAGAATCACATCATCTACTTAAAAGGCGTAACACCTCATCCTCAAATTATTTCCTCCGATAACTTCCTCCTAATTCTGATTCACAACAGGTCCGGAAACTCCCATCAGTTTCTGAGTTTGATCAAAGTCTTTACAAATGTGTCCCTTAACTGTTAACCTGCCTTTTCATCTCTTGGCTCTTAGGTACCTATTGCCCTTGAAGGGAAAAGGTCCATGTCTTTAGTAGATTTTAGTAACCAAGTTAAGATAGGCATCTCTGTGCTTTCACACTAAAATCTTAGCTGCTACTCTTGCTTTTGTACTCCTGAAGTAGAAATATAATTATAACACATCCTTTACTTGTGAATTTTACCTTTTTTATTGTTCATTTATTATAGTCTGTTTTCTGAATTTATATGTTTTGTTAGAGCAGTTTTATGTATTCTGTTACATACTGTAACTTTCCATTGTACCTTGTATCACGCATTGTAAATGTATGTTTCTGTGTGTACTGTCTGTATAAGTATTTATGTTTCTTTATTTAGACTTTTGATTCCACTAACATAGAAGCCATATTGTTTTCTCCTCACTGTATCCCTAATGCAGAAGAAGTGCTGCAATATAGTAGGCATTCACTAAGGATTTGGCAAGTGAATAAATACATAATTATGTATTTATTACATAAAATATGAATTATAGTGCAATTTTAAATTTAAAATTAGAAAAATAAGTTAATAAGTAAGCTAAAGATAGTTTGATTACTTTTATAATAAACTGACAAGCTGTGAAGGTGAATGTAATTTACCTAATCAATGTATTAGACCTGTACTAATAAAAAAATTGTATTCATAATGGTAGCAAGAAAACTAAAAAATGTATTTAACACAAGAAATATTACACTTGGACCCTGAATGAAAACTACAAATATTATTAAAGTAATAGTATAAATAAATGAAGAGATAACCCTTCCACAGAAGTGTTAAATTCACTCACATGGTCTTCTAAAATAAATGCAGAAAGCCCCACACTTGTGAGCCACTTTCCTGTGGCATTCATTGGCTAGTTCATTCAAGATTAACAAATTATTTTGGTTTCAAGAGGACAAAGAGACAATAGTCTTAGAAACAGCAGTGACATGAAATAAGTAAAAGATTTATGAAAAAAGTATGGTAGGCATAAAATCCTAGAAGCTCAAAGAGGCTAAGCCTGGCCCAACTCTTGTTGGTGCAGGTGGCAAGAACATTGTGGAGTAACCTACAGTGTCTTTGCCTAATAAGGATCCATTTTGGCAATAGCCACAAAGCCTCTACAAGTGCCTGACACTGAAGTGATGGTCTGTTTCCCTTATGTCATTCCCAAGCTGACATTTGTTTTTAAACCTTACTTAAAAAGAATGAAAAGTCTGAACTAATCTTAGGGGTCACCTCTTTGTACTTTATGATCCTGTAAGTGGCCAGCATTGATTGGTCATGCAGAGTTGAGCCTTTTTTCCCATCAGCGCTGTTGAACACTCATCCCGTTGGTCACTCATATTTCTACGCTTATGTCTTTGGCAATAAGAACCCCTCTCACATATTCCATCCACTGTCAGGAAGCATTGCACTGGGAACTGTTGGACTTCCCAGCAGCCTCATTGCATGATCCATCTTACGGGTGAAGTAGCTTTTTCCTCACAGACAAAGACACTGAAGCTCTGAACATGAGTGACTGGAGTTAGCACTCAGATCCTCCTGCCTTCCTAGCTCAGACGCCCGACTGCATTACCTCTTAATACTTAGTTACTCCAAGGAAAATGCACACCCTTTCCTTCTCCTCCATTTAGTTCATCAGTCAGTTATCATTTGTTACACATCTGGAAAGGGCCAAGTATGTGATGAACGTGCTTATTCAATTCAGCATCTGTGCTTAACCTAATACAGGAATTTTATTCATTCAACAAAATATCAAAGGTGAGGTCCCATGGACAAAAAAGTGAGTATGAAGTATTTTCTGGCCATCTTGCTTACACCTCATGTAAAAACATGAAATCCTGTTAGTCATTTAAAGACACTTGAAATAGGCTGCCCTCTAATAGACAGCTGTGAAAACTGTAATCCAGTTTCTAATTCTTCCTCCAAGTTAAAACGACAGATAAACTTGCCTTTTCCAGAATTTCTTTTTAAAGTTTTTGCTTCATTATGAAATTCTCCACCTAGAGGACCAGGGAGATAGCTCAGTGGAGTAAGTGCTTGCCTGGCAAGTGCAAGGTCTTGAGTTCAATCCCTCATAACACACACACACATACACACACACACACACACACACACTCACACACACACACACGTTCTCCACCTTACTCCTAGCATTTGAACCCAAGCTTAATGTTTTCTGCACTACTTTCTATCTTGAACTTCCTTGTTATGTTTCAAAGAAGAGAAAAGGAGCGTAGGTATAAATGTGGATCTCTTTATGACAAACTCATATATGATTTTAAACTTCAGTTTACTGGGCACTTGCCTAGAATTTTATGAAAATACTTATGTAAGTCACCTTGTAAGGTTTCAAACAGGCATCTCAGAAGCTGAATCAGCCCACTGAAACATTTTGTTTGGATCAATGAAATTATAAGCTTTCAAAAATTATATTTCATAGGAAATTCTAGTTTTATGCCATTTTTGTAATAGTGGGATATCTGCCATTGTTGAGCATATACACCGTGGCAACAATATTCCACAAAAAGGGTTATAATTGATATTTTGCTGGTTGGAAGTCTAGCTTGGGAACATTTGCACATCTTTTTTTTTTCATTAATAAAACTGAGACTCTCCTCTTCTCTCCTTTAAGAGACCATATCACATTCGCTCCAGTACTTCCAGTAAGGAAATCGTGCACATGTTTGAGACCGCTATAGTGACTTACCCTTCTGCCTGGTCACAGGAGATGGTGTCACTTCTTAAAAAGGTAAGACTGAGCATCAAAAAGCAGTGATAAAAGGAACCACATTTGCTGCTTTAAGGGTAGAAATTAGCATGTATAATGCTGGGCCAGCTGTGATAATGCCATTTCTAGAATGGTTGTTGCAGCTAATGGTTTTCGATGAGGTGGCTTGAATCAACCCCAAGTTCACTTGTATGTCTCAAAGCTTTCTCGGACTCACTGTCCAAATGCAATTCTTAACCTCTGTATTTCCTAGGTTTCTTTCAATGCTCCCTCTATCAGAATAATCTCCCTATCCATCTACTCAGTCAAGCCAACACCAGGGCTCAGTCATCATTGCCATATTTAAAGTTCTGAACTTTTTAAGTAACTTTTGAGTGTTTCACCTGTCTTCTTCTCTACTCATACTTTGCCAGTTCATCTGCCACCAAGGCTTGTCCTATAAGTGATTTGTCCTCCTACATGATTCCTGTTGCATTGTGTTCTCCACCCTGCCCCAGCTGAGTGTTTTCCTGCTGGTCTTAGAAAGAAAAGCAAAATAATTTGCATGATCCAAAGTGATCTAACTGCCTCTCAAGCTTTATTTTTGACTACTCCCAAGCTGCCCTTGAGTTTCTTCTTTTTCTTTCTGTCATTCTCTCTCCTTTCTTCACTCTCACATAGCAGCCTGCCCTCACCACAGCCTTTGCACGTATGCATTACTTTCTGGAACACTACTGCACACCCGTGGCTCCTCTAGCTCCCTCCCTGTGCTTGGTACTACTCACCAAGATTCACTGATTGGTTCTTAGCCCAAGAATTTCTTCCCTAAAAGTTCATATAAATACAGAAATAGAGACATTTGGAAACATTTATAGCAATTTAACAGTGCTGTAATCCCATGGTCAGTGGGCTTGCCTCATTGAATAGGTTTCAAACTTATTTAGCTGATGTAAAACTCCAGTCATGATTTGGATATCATGTGTAGTTGCATAATAGACATATGCAGAAGGACCACATGTTGGTTTGAGTGGGTTAGAAAAATAAGCAAACAAAAGTATCTGGCTTTTTGGCATAGTTTGAGAAGTGCATCTTCAGATCTTAGCTTGAGTATCACTCCCTTGAGGAGCCTTCCTCTGTTTCAAGTTCCCTGACACTTTTTTCCTTTATAGTGTTTTGCTTGGTTTGAAATCATCCCTAGATTGCTCAACTCTATGGGCCAATGTCTATGCTATAGCGAGCTGAGTGAGTGTAGGAACTGTGTCTGACTGTAGCATGTCATTCTCAGCATCTAGAAGAGTGGTACAATTTGTTAAGTATTTTAAAGAATGAGGAACTCTGTAAGCAAATAGGTCTCAACTCTGGGATGAGCCTCATTCACCTGGCAGTACACCCTGATAGTCCATGACTGACCTTCCAAGAGTATTCTCACATGGGACCGGCATTTCCCATTTGAGCTGCACAATTGATGTGATAGTGGCTTTGGAGTGGTTAGCGGGGAAAACCCTTAAATCCATTAGTAAAAACCAAGCTGTAATGTTTTAAAGTATATCATAGTTGTGCTGCTTCTAGTGTATTTTAGTTAGTTATAAAAACAGCTAAAATTTATAGGGAGAACCAGTTTCCTTTGTGAAAAATATAAGACCATTTCTCGAGGGCTATCCACGTAGCTTAGCAGACTAAAGTACCTGTTTAGGCTGAGCACAGCGACTGGGGTTCAATCCCCAGCATGCTGTGCCAGCCCCACCCCTGAGGCGCACTGAGATGGCAATTAAGACTGGGCATGGTGGCACGCACCTGTAATCCCAGCACGTAGAAGGCTGAAAACAGGAGGATCACTACAAGTCCAATCTACGTAGGCTAAATACATAAAAAAACATTTTTCTCCTGAGTGGATGCTCTATAAAGGTCTTTACATACATGGCCTCATTTAACCTTGGTTAGAACCTTACGAAATAAGTTTTTACCGCTTTTTTTTTTTCAGATTGGTAAAGTGGGCTGTTGAGAACAAACTTGTCCATAGTAAGGTGATGCAGGAACTAAAGACAAATTAGTCTCCATTCTACTGAATCGTTATGTCCATCGTTTGCAGTGAGGTCAGAGAAGAGAGGCATCACCTCACATCCTTCAGTTTCACATAAGATGTGAAAACATGAAAAGGGAATTTGTATGACTTTCCCTCTGAATGTTGACTTTTCTCTCAACTATGATATCCGTATTCTTTTGGCAGCTACTTGAACCCAATCCAGACCAACGCTTTTCTCGCTTGAGTGACATTCAGAACTTCCCATATATGAATGATATGAACTGGGATGCAGTTTTTGAGAAGAGGCTCATTCCAGGCTTTATTCCTAATGTGAGTCAATCCTGACAATCCCATAGTGATTTCATTTGGTGCACCTTACTCTGTGTGCATGACCTGCATGTTGTCTCATTAATCACACAAGTGTGGGAAAGCCCAAATTCCTATGTTACAGAAGAGGAATCTGAGGCACCCGTGTGGTAAGTGGGTCACCAAAAGTCACCCAGCCAGCAAGTGGCCTCACTAAGCTCAGTAAAGCTGGAGTTGGAGCTAAAGATCCTCAAAACTTTTGTGCTGTCTTTGTTAGAAATAAGTTCTAGTCTCCCAAATAGTATTTTCTATGAATCTTCTGGTTGAACAAATGTTCTCTAATGCCAAAGATTCAGTAATTCATGCCCAGGAAGGCCTATGAAGTCAGAGAATTGCTCTTGAGGTGAGAAATTAATTTTTACTATCCGCTCCTCTTCCTTTGATAGTTTTTAGTTTTTGTTTGTTTGTTTGGTACTGGAGATTTAACCCAGGGCTGTCACGCTGAGCTACATTTCCACCAAATTTTTATCTTCTGTTCTGAGATGGAGTCTCACTAAATGGTCAAACTAAATGGAGTTTGAATTTGTAAATGGAGTCTCACTAAATGGAGTTTGAATTTGTAATACCCCTCCCTCAGCCTCCCAGAGTGCTAAGATTTCAGCACGCACTACCACACTTGACCCTTCATTAGTTTTACCTCATGAGTTTATAAATTTAAGAACTAGCTACTAAAAAGTAATTGCCACTGAGCACCCAAACCAAGGGACATCTCTTTCTCAGTGTACATTGCTGGTAAATCCTAGGCCAATGAGCTCTATGGTGGCTTCTAATTCCTTCTCTGGCTCAGCCTAGAACTGCATTATGCATTTGGTTTAAGGAACACATAATTGGAAGAATATGGAGGAATAACGTCCCCTTACAGGACCTGTAGAAACAGTTCAGAGTTCTCTGTGCAGGGCCTGGTGGGGCGCTTGCTGTGGGCTGTGGGGGTGTGCTGGCTCCCGTACACAGCTGGGCAGGGATACCAGCAGGTGAAAATGTGAAGTAAGGGAGAAAATAGTTCTAAGGGTAGAATAACAAGAGAGACCGGGTTCTTTCTAGTCCTTACTGTAGGGTCCAGCAGTGGGGAGCTGTACTGTGTTTGGTGTCTCACACAATGGTTGTCTAGGTAGCCCCTTGCCCATTCTCTGTTTATCATTCACATCACCCCAAGAGAAGCTTGGCTTTGTGGTTTCTCTGGTTTTACTGTGAATCTGAATTATCCAGGAGCTTATTAAAGGGAGCTCCTCAGCTCAACCTCCAAAGCAGAAGCCCTGGTTTGGCAGGCAGGGGGACCAAGACGCAGGGGTCTCCGTCCACATGGTCATCAGGAGAACGCTTGAGAAATTCAGCAGCTCAAACTTGGGAAAAAATCATTTAGTTCTTTTTTTTTTTTTTTTTTACTTGGCAAGAGCTACCTGGAAATTTAGAAACAATAAATAAAGCATAATATTAAGGAATATGAGAAATCATGCTGCAATAACTAATAGAGCTTAGACCTGGAATCCAACCCTGTTCTCCTTACACTGCCCCGTTGAGGCCACTGTTAGCCTCTGTATCAGGTCTGCTGTGCTCTTAGAGTGTCACAAGGACCTGGACAGCAAACCAACCTCTCTTCCTTGCAGAAAGGCAGGCTGAATTGTGATCCTACCTTTGAACTGGAAGAAATGATTCTGGAATCCAAACCTCTTCATAAGAAAAAGAAACGTTTGGCAAAGAAAGAGAAGGAAATGAGGAAATGTGACTCCTCTCAGGTAATTAAAGCTCCATTGCACTGGGCTGAGAGGCTTGCCCAGGAAGGCTGTCGCCCGGAGGGCCACTGTCTCAACACCCTGCTCTTGCTAGAGGCGGGAGGGCTCGTGCTAAGGGCTGGGCACAACCACGTCTACCATGGTTCCAGCAGGCTGTGCGCAGGCTGCTCCAGAGCAGCACCCATCAAGTGCTTGGAGGGGGATGGGTGAGTGGACCGTGACTAGCTGCACTTTGTCATCCATACCTGCCCCATGGAAGCTCCTAGGCTTTGATATACTGCCGAGCTGCAGAACAGTCAGGTCAGACAGATTCACCGCCACGCTGGGAGAAGTGTAGGGATTCCTAACTGCCACCTACCTAGGGACTTCATTTAATCTCCATCTCAGAAGCTACTGTGGGGTTTAGTTTGGGCTGTTTATGATCAGGCAATCTGCAGGGTATCGGCTGTGTGAGGAGCCTCACTTACCTGCTAACCATTCCTCTGTTTGTTCCATTGCTCACCCTGTGAAGACGGGCCTACTTCAGGAGCATCTTGAGTCTGTCCAGAAGGAATTTATAATTTTCAACCGAGAAAAGTAAGTCAGTATTAGGAGGCCAGTATCATGGAAAATGATGGTGTTTCAGGGATTTAATACATTTTCAGGGATTACATTATTTTTGAGCACTTTTTTAATTCTTTTATTGTTACACAAATGATGCACAGCCACTATGATTTTTTAAAAAAATACAGGAAACCTTTTTTTGTTTTCTTATAAGGAATTTAAATTCTCAATTAGTCTAGCATGAAATTTTTGTCTATGGGAAGGGCAGGAGATGGGACACATACGTTTATAATCAATGACTTTTTAAGGTTTCCTTGGCTCATTACAGTTTATAAATGGTTGGGTATATGCTAACATTTCAAAAGAGCTTAAGATTTGCATTGTTCTCACAGAATAAAACTGTTCTTTTCTTTTAAGAGTAAAAAGAGACTTGAATAAAAGACAAGCAAATCTAGCCTTGGAACAAACCAAAAGCCCACAAGAAGACAGCCAGAACAACAACCTGTAAAGCCCTCAGTGTCTGCTTGAACATCTCTGGCACCTCAGCCCAGAAACTTCTGATTGTCCACTGCAGGAAGAGCTGACAGTAGTTCTTGCCACTGCACACCTCATGCTTAGAAATGTGAAGGAACATCCTTCGAAGGGTGCAGCATGATCCAGACCGGAGCTCCTGGGACCTCACTCCACTACTAACTCTGTGACCTTGAGCAAGTCATTTAATCCCCTTTCTGCTTCGGTTCATCATCCGGAAGGAAAGGGGTTATACCAGCTGAGCTGTACCTTGCCTTTTTACTGCCACAGTTGCTATTCTACATGGCCTTTGTATTTTAAAGGAAATATCTGGATGTAGATTTATTTTTCCATCCCTTCTGATTACACTGTGATGGATGGACACTGGATACAGTGAGCTGCTTCAGAGCTAGAAAACCTCATAAAGAGGTCAAAATTGCAAAGCCTACAATGAGGCAGGAATGAAGAGTTCCATCGGGAAGAAAGGCATTGGGCCAGATTACAGCAGCAGAGATTAGTCGGACCCTTGGTGCTGTGTGAGGAACCCATCTACCAGGTAGCCTGAGCTTGGCAGTGATGAAATGATTCCTAACATGGAAAACAGCAAATGCTACAAATCAGGGCAACTTTTTTTTCCCTTTCCGCAAGCTAATCATTAATATTAGCACCCCACTTGCCTTCCTCCAGTGTGCATGATGTTTGATGGCCAGATGTCCCCTGAAAGTTAGCAGAGATTGGATGCAGGGAGGATTGTGCCACTGGTAGTGCATTCAGATTTATTTCCCAGGGTAGGGAAATTGCAAGGATGGGGACTACATTGTAAGTTAGAAGTGAATTTGCTACAAAGTAAAATTTATCCTTGGAAAATCTCTGTTATCCATAATACCCCACGAAGGAAGCAGCTTTTCTCGGGAAGCCTGGCATGACAAGTTGACCTTCCATAAGGAAAGAAGTCACTCATTTTGTTTCTTTCTTTCTTCTTTATTATATTTTGGCTAATGTTGCAAACCAGAATACTGAGCAAGTTCTCCAGGACCAGAAGATTAGGAATGCACCTAGAGCAGGGGGCACTCACACATTTGTGTGGCCAAGTTCAGAGCAGGCAAGGAACAGCAGTATCGTGTCTCATTTCCTTACGCTTACTGCAAGAGTGGCCGGCAGGATTGCCTATCTGAAATACTACTCTCTTTTTTCTTTACATTTTATTTATTTATTCACAAAGTTTAACTCACCTCAATGTGCATAAAACTTCACTGTGGATCTTTACAGAAGTTCTATTTTGGGCACCTCACCAATGACACTGGGTAGAATCAAGCCTCGATCAGGCTTTGTGGAGGATTGTGCTAACCTCTTAAGGAAAGATGCTCTAGACTGTCCCTGCCGATGCAGAGTACAGGCCTCCACGATGACAGTAAGGTAGCAGCACAGAAGACCAGAATGTCGCCTCTTTGAAAAGCTGAATGGGTAGGAATAGACAAGAGAAGAGAAGAGAAGAGAAGAGAAGAGA
>NDGN011549766.1:3484-20853 GCA_002564285.1 Tympanoctomys barrerae | reverse complement strand
AGACAGACAGACAGACAGACAAGCACGCCTTGGCAGCTGTCTTGGTTAGAGAAGAGCTCGCCTGCAGGGGCCGGCGCTTCCTCCGCCTCCGGGGCTGGGCCCGGGCAGAGCTTGGTGACTGACAGTCGACTGCGCGCCCGGGAGCGCGCCGCGCGGCCTGGCCTCAGTTTCCCCGAGCTTCGCCCCACCCTGGCCTCCAGCCCAGGGCTGCAGCTTCCCAGCGGGCGCCCCGGGCCGGGCCCGAGGAGACCACCGACCGACGGAGGGGGGCGCCGAGTGAGGCCCGCGTGCCCTCGCCGCTCGCCGCGTGCCCAGGCTGCAGGGACGTCCGAGCCGAGCGCGTGCACCGGGGCCATCTCGGGCGGGACGCTTGGCTCAGAGCTGCCCGAGGTCCCAGAACTCTCTCTCTGCAGTGAGCTGGGGTCACCGCGGTTAGACCCAGACTTGGCCGCGACCGTCGGGACCTGGGGGACCTCGTGGCCGTGGAGAGGCGCGCGCAGGGCTGCGGTTGCAGGTCCCTTCCCGCGCTGACCCGGGACGGACCTGGCGGGCGCGCGTTGGGGACGCAGGGCCTCGGGAAGCGGCTCCGTTCCCGGCCCGGGCAGAGCTGCCAGCCCGGCCCAGCCTACCCCACCCGCCCGCCCGCCTGCCCGCCCGCCCGCGCCGGCTCCGCTTTCCCTCCATCAACTCCAGGCCGAATTCAATCCGAGAAGGCCCCTTTGAGCTTTTGTGTTTGCTGGGGGAGATGTGGGCGCAGGAGGGATCGCGTTACAACTTTCATTTCCTGAAATGTTTGAGGGAACATCCAGGGTTTTTATCCCCCACATCAGGCCGGGCGCTGGGCTCGGGTTTCAGGCCTTGTCACTCAGCTGTCACCAAACAAACGAAGCTCTCAGAGCCCAGGAGAGGGAGAGCTACTTGCTATTCATGACCCCTGGAGCAGGTGATCGCTCATGGGAAAAACAGGTAGAATTAATCATAGACTGTTCTCCGTTTCCTCTCTTTTTTGGCAGACCTGCCCGGGGTGTGAAACCTATCAGAAAACAAATTAACTCTTTCTTGACCCCCAGGGGAACTACAAATACCCCTTTAGAAAACTCAACACCTAAAGAGTCGAAGGGAACATCTTTTATCCTATTCCACTTTGTAGTTTCTTAGTTTGTGACGTTCCCATCTTGATGGGGCTTGAAACTTGGGGAAACTGTGGAAGAATAAGGCCTATTCATCTCAGGCTATGGGAAAGAGTCACAGGTAGCGTCTCTAAACGGTAGCTCCCAGCAGCTCTTTCCTGCCTGGGTGAAATTGCTCCTTCCTAGTAAAAGAAGTGTCTCTTCTAAAGCTCCTGAGAATGGGTCCTTTGCCCCGTCCAGTTCTCCTCTGGTTAGACCTGTTGAGCATGTTGGGTTCATACAGGAAGTAGGGTTTTGTATCAGAAAACCCAATCCCTTTGCAAATCTCCCTATTCATTTCATTTCTAATTCAATTCTTGCCTTAGTTGAGCTAAACCACACAGGTCATCCTCTGGATGGGAGGGGCTGAGCGTGAGAGTGTTCTTCAATTTTGTAGCTACTGTTTGATCAATGTATTACACATTGTAATATAATATTTTATTTTATTTTTGTGCCGCTTGGGACTCCAAAGCAGGGCTTCGCTCATGTTAGCCAACTGCTCTACTAGTGAGTTGTATCCCCAGTAGTACTATTTATTTACTTATTTATTTTTGAGAAAAGCTCATACTAGGAAGTCAGGCTGGACTTGAACTGACTATGTAGCCCAGCCGGCCTCAAACTCATGGGAACCCTCCCTCAGACTCCCCAGCGCTAGGACTACTGGCATGCACCATCTGCACAACAATTTTTAAATTGTACCTTTGTTTTCTATCCTGTTCTACTTTTCCTTGTTCTGTATCTCTTTCCCTTCCTTGGAAAAAATTTTAGGCATTAAAGGAAAAGAGAAAAATTATTCAGATTTGTTTTTAAGATCTATTTTAAAAGTTAACCAGACAACCTGGGAACCTTAAATTAGACTAAATGTTTAAAAAAGAAATATGGTAAAGGACCTTTATTGTCATTCTGCCTTTGGGTTTGTTGTTGTTGTTATTGTTGTTGTTTTAGTAATCAGGAGATACACTGCCTGTAAAATAATCCTCCTGTTCTTTATGAAGATTTCCATCTGTTTATTTTGAAAATAGCCATTGGTTCCAGATTCCCAGAGCTGATTTTCTTAGATTAGCTAGTTGTACTTAGAGGTAGAGCCTTGAGCAATATTATTCTTCAATTAAAATCAAGAACTTGACTTTAGGAGGAAGCACATGCTATGTTTATACAGCATCAGCAATGCACAGAAAATATTCGCTCCACATATCTGAAGACAGACAAAGGGTCAATTGTTGAAATGTGCTTTTCACTTCATAGCTACTAAGACATGTTAACCTGCTATCCAGCTTAATCTTTTTTAAAAGCTTGCTACCTTCTTTCATCTTTAAGGCATTCTAAACAAATGCAGAGCTAAGGATGTCTTCCTTGCTGTGTCCCTTGTCTTAGAAGTAAAATTATCTTTTGCAAAGTATTGCATACTGTGCTGTTTTCACCCTCAGGATGTTCATTTTCTCGACAATCGCTGTAGCATTCTTATCCCCTTCAACAACCACAGCATTCCCACTACCACACACAGAAAAAGCTAAGAGGAGCACTGCTACATACAAATGTTTACAGTTTAGTGTAGTGTTTATGTGTCAGCCAACCAAAGATGTCACAGCTACGTGGATTTGGTTTGGTTTGTTGGGTTATTTTGATTTGTCCTAGGGTGAGGGACTCACAGTCCCACTGTCTTTTCCTGGTACTTAGACCTCTTAGATAACTGGCAACTCAAATTAGGATTTTTAGCAAAGCAGCTAAAGCCTTGCTTGCGGGCAAAAAAGAAAGGAGGGGGCATAGCAGAGTTTGAAAAAAAAATATTAAGAAAAGAACACTTAGGTTCTAGGTTACTTGTTGATTTTGCACACATGTACCCTAGGATTTGTAGGTTTTCTATCAAAGATGCTGACTCACTAGCCCTGTGAAATATATTCTTTAAGAATCATGAAACAATGTTTCTTGTCAGTGAAAATTCCATAGACTAGGGCTGTTTTTCACTTCCTACATGCCTATCAGCGCAGGTCCTGAACTCTCCACCTTGCCTTCCAAAACAGCCATGGTATGTTAAAAACTATAATCAATTTTAAAGCCCAAATTAAAATGAATTTTATAGAAAATTAAAATAAATTTGGCTTGTGTGTGTTAACCCCTGTTTCTACCTGTGTTGGGCTTGTGAAACATTTGTCTTTTTCCTTAAGAAGGCTAGAAGGACCAGGACACAGAGGGAGAAGGTACACATTTCCATGCCTTGTGAAGTACCAGAATCTGTCTGTTTTTCTTTTTAATGGCAATCATTAATGATGGTGAAGGAGGAAAAGTATTAGATGCACCTAATAACATTTTAATTATAGTTGGGTAGGTGGCAGGTAAGGTGTTCTTTCAAAGATTAGATTGTTTGGGAGTCTTTTTAAGGTTTTTTTTTCCTTTTCTGTATTCTCTTCTGTCACAGAAAATGTGATTTCAAGAATGTTTTAACATTCTAGTACAGGAAAGAGGGATACCCAATACCAGAGTGGTAAGAGGGAGCACTCCTGTTGGTGGCTATACACCACCTGCTGAGAATTGAGGTCTCTTAGTCCACTAACAAGTTAAAAAGAAAAAATCGGAGCTGGGATTGGAGAAGAGACCAGCATCCACGTGCTTCCAGCAGTCTCTTTCCTTTGTTTTTAAATGCTACTGCAGTGTTGATTCTCGCTGTCTGAAAGGACCACAGCGTCTAAAGCCTTGATTGTCATCCTCAGTGGGAGAACAGGTTTCCAATTTCATCAGCTGGAAAGAGATTCTGTGTGTGCTGGCTTTAAAACACCAGCGAAAATGTGCCCTTTCCAGGGCAGCACTTTTTCCAAGTAGATGAAAAGCCAATGTTTCGCCCACAATTTTCATTCTTTTTGTTCCTGGCGGGCTGGCTCATCCATCTCCCATCTAACTCGGTCCGCTTCAGGCACTCTCCCAGGTGGACACATTGAACTCAGCCTGGGAAAAAGAGTCTCTCTCACCTGGACAGACTCAGAAGTCACAGTCTACTAAGGCCGCAGAGTCCACCCAGCGGGACAAAGCCTGGCACACCCTAGCTGCAGGCTGCCCCGCAGGGTGAGCAGAGCGCAGACTCCGCGTAGCTCTGCACTGCTGGAAGGGTTAGACTGGGAGAGCTTCCAGAGGCCTCTCCCTGGGAAAGCTCAGAAAACCAGAAATTCCTCGGAGACAGCTGGTGGGCACCGGTGACCTCCCTCAACTTAACCCTGCCCCATCTGTCCTTGTCCACACCACCCACCACCTAAACTCTTTGTGCTGCGACTGAGCCACCCACCACCTGAAGCTTGTGGGACACCACCCCTGCCTTCCCCTTGCGTCCCCAACGGGACATACAGACTGCTCCCCAGAGACGCCATGAATGGGAGACCCGACCCGGCCGCGCCAAGGAAGCGAGCTCGAGCTGTGTCCTCCAAGAGACATTAGAAGCCAGGTCCTTACTTCCAGGCCGGGAAGTTCTCGCGACCAGCTCGGAAAGGGGCCCCCTGGCTGGCTGGTACCCTAGGCAGACTCTCCGGCGGACAGTTTTGAGTCCCAAAGGCCCAAGCAAAAACCTAGGAAGCGAAGAGGAAAGCTGGCAGTGCTGCAGGCGGCAGGGCCTAGGCCTCCTGCCCACTGGGCTCCAGAGCCTGGGCTGCATGCAGTCCTGGCCCCCAGGGCCTAACGTTAGCTCCTGCGCCTGCCCCACCACCACCCCGCAGGCTGCAGCCCCACTGCCCGCGGGTTCTACGTCTCACGGGGGAGTCAGCGACCCAGAGACTTGAGCCTGGGACAACCGCGACGCCCGAGGAGCTCGGGCTGTGACCCTTCCCGGTCTGGACCTGGGGCCAGCGTGGCAGCCTCTGCCCTGGGACCTCGTGGGCCGGGCCACTGCACCGGGAGCCTGGCGCAGCGCAAAGATCCCGGAGCTGCGACGTGCGAGTCTCTGCATGGTGAAGCCTGGGCAGGTTCTGCACCGGCTGGCGGGCAGCACAGAACAGTGGCCCCGACGCCTGCGCTTCCGGGCGCAGGACGGTGAGAACTCCCACCTTGAGTGCGGTGACAGGAGAAGCCCCCACTTTTTTTGCAACCGAAGGAGCACGACGAGACCCTCTAGATCCCCATCCCGGAGTCTGCCAGCTGGCTTCGCCAGAGGCCTCCAGGTGAAGGGAGGCGGTGGCAAATGAGGTCCCTCCAGCCCCAGCAGGAACCGGTCCAGGCCAAAGCGCGGGTTCGGGGCAGGTGCTGCGCTCTGGGGCTCTGGGCGTCGGGCAGAACCGCACAGCTGGGGTGACGACGCTCAGTGAATCCAGCGCTCGGCCCGAAGCGCCATCCCACGGCCTCGTCCTTGCAGCTTCCACGCCAGCTTCAGGTCTGGCAAATAGGTTCAAGACCAGCGGTGCCCTTCTTACTGCCTTAAGTCCCTACCTGTTAAACCAAAACCCCAGGAGCTGGAGGCCAAACTCCTTGGCCTCCGAGAATTTTGAAAGCTTTGTGGTCAGCCAAGAGGTCAAAGCGAGCAAGCAGCCGGAGCCCGAGTAATCCTGTGTTGAGATGTAAGAGGTTTAAGAAAAAAAGAGAGAAAGAGAGAGAAAGAGCCCCAAAATTTTGTTTTTCATTTCACTTGGCAAAGTGCTGTAAGGTTTCATCCTAAAAACACTATTTATAAGCCGTTTCTCATTGCTTTTGGCTATCGTTATGAAATTGTAGAGGAGAAACGAAAAGTGCCTCTTGATTCAGTTAAACTTTGACGCGAAGGTAAATTGAAGGTCCCTTAACAGCTGGTGCTCAAAGATTTCCTCGAGGGGAAAAAAATATGGTTAGTTCTCTCTAATGATCGTTCTAAAATGATTGCCAAGAAAACCCAGAGCAATATCCAGCTTTCTCGCCTCCTCCTGCTTGTCCTTCCTCTAGCCAGACTCAGCGGAGGAAGGCGGAAAGAGGCATATTGTGCAATTTCTTATTAAACACATCTGGAATATGCGCGTTCTGGATCGAGTGCCAGGGTTTTACAAAGCAGTTTATGGTTGTGACAGAAAATTGTCCTTTTAACGAGTTTACAAGCCGTAATCACGGGTGCTTTTACAGGACCAGCCCTCTTTGCTCCTCGCCAGATCTGAAGACATTTCCAAGATTCACCAAGCCAGGGAGCAGGAAGTGGGCCGGCGCCCCGAGAGAAGGAACCTCCCCGAGCGTAAAGCACTGCGAAGCTGCGGGAAGTATGGGGGTAGTGATGGGGTAGGAAGAGAAGGCATGTAAGAAATTAAAGTAATTGGCCTTTCCTTATTTTCCAGAGAGATTTCCGCGGTGTCTTTTGAAGCCTGTCAGGGTCATTGAAAGCTATCTTTGTGCAGGGTGTTTGTTTTGGGGAGTGAATGTGAAGAATGTGCGGAGATTCCCTGGGAGAGCCCCTCCCGCAGGGGGTGGCATTTCTCCGTGGCCCAAGACGTGGAGAATAAACACCCTAGTGACTTAAATAAACACCGACTTAATGATCCAAAACACTAACAAGGGACATTGGGACCCTGAGCTCCCAGTCCAAATGATGGGCTCAGTCCGGCTGTGTGCGCATCTGTCCATCACGGTGGGCAAATAACTTTGTAAGTAAAAGTGACTACAGTCAGCGTACAGTGACCATTTTCTCCTTGAACTAAAAACAATCTGACAGTTAGAAAAGAATCATAAATAAGGCCTTAATTTCTTCCACATCCTTCAGTCTCCTAGATCAGGACAGGAACAATAGGAAAGGGTAAGAAACAAATGTATTAATGATGACACTTATGGATGGAGAAAAATAAAATTACAAAACTGTCATGTCAGAAAACAAATAGACTCTCTCTGGGGAACAATATTTTACAAAGCACAAGCCAGCCAATCCTGTTATCCTGAGTAAAATTTTAATAAATAATGCCATTTGTTTCACTAATTTTAAAAGCTAGGTACAGATGATACATCTTTTTGCCCCACGCAGAAATGACATGGAGCCTACATGATTACTGGGACCTTTCTGGACACTGTTCAGTTCGGCAGCACTGCAAAAGAGCTCCTGTCCTCTGGTCTGCTTTCTATTTGTACAAATTAATTCATAACATTTAAACCCCCCTCTCTTTTCTAAGCAGATAAATTACTTTTGCTTTCACAGTCTTATAACTTGTTAACACAAAGAACCAAGTTAACACATGAATGCTGTGGAGAAGAGCTAGCGATAAACAAAACTGCATTATGTAAATAATAAAAAAATAAATAAATACCCCAAAGCTAAATTTACTCTTTCTGTCACGTAACCTTGTCAGGACTCTTGGTTCGGGTGATGGCTTTCAGAGTACCCAGCAACTCATGACTACTATTATGTGAGAAAGCATGGAAAAAAAAAAAAAAAACAGGGCCCAGTGACAGCAATGCACAACTCACCTTTGAGAAACAGAATCATACTCCTGATGTTCTACTGAGTTTTAATTTAGACTGGTTTAGGTACAATAGAAAAAGAAACCTGAAAACACATGCTATTTTAATAACAAATACCAGGTTGCCAGATTTGTTGGCATACTTTTGCAAGCTAGAAACTAAGAACAGAAGAAACCTTTTAACAGGAGCAAGCTACAGATAGTAAAGTTTTGAGGGTCTGAGAAGTAATGGCATTAGGGATTTTTTTTTTTTTTTTGCACATTGGTACATTTTTAGTTTGTCATTTAAAAAAAACAAGAAAACAAACAACAACCAAAAAATCCCACCAAATTTGACAAAAATAGTTGTGTTACTAATGGTCACTTCTATTTCTAACTGCCTCACATAGAGAGAGCATTAAAACAAATATTTAGGCACTTGCTTCTCCCCCTAATACTGTTCTTTGTAATCTACATAAAATCACTTAACACTAAATATGAAAAATGTAAACTTAATTTTTTTCCATGAAGAAAAGTTATAAGATTATATTTTCCTATTCAGTTTAAGAAAGCAACCAGGCCAGTTCCTCAGAGACCACAGGCTCTACCCGCCACCATTCTGATCTTTGCCTCTCATGTTTTCACTCCTCTCTCCCCTATCATTTCTCCATAAATAAATTAAAGGGAAATAATTAACATTCGGTTGATTTGCAATTCTTGTTTGAAAGAACAAAGAAAATCAAGAACTAACTATAAAAGTGGGTACATGGATTGGCCAAAACCAAAACTGGGTGCTTCTGTTTCTTTGGAGGGTTTTTTTTTTTTTTCTTTTCCCTGATTTGAGACCAAAAGAGAAAATGTGAAAATGAAGAGTGAGAGAGAAGAGGGAGACTATGCTTGGTATCACTGTTGGTTTTGATTTTTAAAAAGGTATCTGTGAAAGTCCACCATTCCTTTTTGCGCAAAGAACCAAGAACCCCAGAAACAAGCTGCAAAAATGTTCCTGATTTCTATGTACAAGTGTCCCTAGTCGCTGTGATTGGTTGCTGCTTCAGCCACCCCTTGGGGCTTCATGCTTTCCCCACTTAGGAGCCCAAGTCCACCAGACTGGAGGTGAGAGGGCCCAGCAGAGAGTCCTGAAGCTGGTGCTGATGGGCCTGCAGGCCGTGGCTGGGCTGCGAGGCCGTTAGGCCAGGGAGAGAATAGTTTGAGCTCCTGGCGTGGCCCATATTGCCCTGCAGCAGAAGGACCGAGTTCTGGTCTGGACTTTGGGGAGGTGAGAATTCCTCTTCTGAGCTGGACATGAGTGGCTTGCCCCCTTCCAGCGGAGAGAGTTGATTCTGCTTGTTGGAGGAGGAGTTATTGTTTTCGGTGTTCTCCCTAAGAAAGAGGACAACACCATATGGTTAAAAAAAAAAAAAAAAAAGTTTAAAAAAGTGTGAGGTGAAGGGAGGGAGACTGGAAGGAAAGGGCCATTGTGCAATCTGTCACCAACCCAAATGGAGGAGCTCTGCCCTCCCACCCATCCCCAAGGGCCCTGGGGGAGGCAAGAAGGCAGGGGAGACCCGAGAAACGGGAAACTACAGCCAGGGCCTGTCCCTGGGAGCTAGATCCTCATTTCTCTCTCCCTTCTAGGTTTTTGAAAGCCAGATGAGCAGGGTTTGTTCGAAACAAAAAAGTATGTTTTTAATTTTGTTCAAGCTGTTATGTTTAAATACCTTCAACCCGCACCATATTTCGAGGTAACTAAGTTTGAAAGTCTTCCAACAAATGGTCACTGGTGACAGAGAGATGATAAGGGCAATTGGGAGGCCCAGCGTACAAATGTCTGGGGTGAATCAAGTCAACTGCCTGTTTTCATCACGAGAAACAAACGTGGAGTTTCCCTGCCTCTGAGCAGAAGCTGAGGTTCCAGAGACACAGGACAGGTCTTGGGAAGTGGTGCCTTGAGCGGGGACCGGAGGACACAGGGAGCTCAGGCAGTCTCTCCGATTTCAGTCTGGAGTGGGCCCTCGGGCCTGGCTGGGGGGGCGAGCGCAACTAAAGCTAACTGGAGAGGTGCCAGCCCCGTCTGTTCCCGAGTCCCTCGAGGCCAGCTTTCAAACTTCCCACCCATAGGCACTGCAACCACCCCTGCCCGCAGGGGACACGTCGCTGCCCCTCTGGAGCAGCGAGCGGCCCACGCGCCGACCTGGACTCCGCGCTTCGGGCTCCAGACCCCGCTTAGCCCGGGGACATCACCTCCCTCCCGCTTCCGCCTTCCGAGGGCTTGCGTCCTCCCCACGCCCAGCGCCCGCCAGGCTCCCCTCGTCCCTCTCCTTCCCTCAGGCTCGTTCCCCGGAGAGCTCCTTCCACGGAACTGATCCAGGCCCAGTGGTTTTCCACCCTGACGGAAATGGGGAAGCCAGCTATCCGGTGCCCTGGCTCGGAAGGGAACAAAGGGAACCGAGCCGGCCATCCCTGCGCTCCGGTCTCCCCCAAGCCCCCGGGCTCCGCGGGGCACGTTCCCCGCGCTCCTCCGACCTCGGTCGGGCAGTCCACAGCCAAAGAATGGAGCCCCGCCAGGGGCCTGGGGTGTTTGCGCGGGGAGGGAGAAGGCTGAGACGGGGTTTTAAAATCAAAATGCCTTGGGGAGGAAAGGAGCAAAAGGAGCCCGGTCTTCGCCCAGGGAGGCCGTGCGGACAGCCCGGCGCTCGCAGCAGCCCCGGCCGGACGCGGGCGCCAAAGCTCCCGAGTCTCTCTCGCCTATTTCTTTAAGACGCCTTTGTCCAGGCAGCGCTGCAGAAAGCAGGCGACGTCTCTTCGGAGACTACAGGGGACGGCTAATGGAGGAGAAGCCGGCGCGGAAAGGCCGTCTCGGGCCGGCTTCCCCCAGGCGCGCCCGGAGAGCGCGCGCGACCCTCGGCCCGGGCGCGACACCAAGCCCGCCAGCCCTCCCGCGGAGCCCCGCACTCCCTCTCCACCCCCGCCTTCGCCGCAACCCGCTGGGAAGGCCAGAAAACCGAGGCTCGCGCCAGGGTTCCGACACTCGCGCCCCAAAGCAACCCCCACGCGGGCTCCAGGGCGGCGAGGCCCCATTCCTAGCGGACGACTCAGAGTTCATGAACTTTTCGCGCTGCGCCGCGCCGCGCCGCAGAGGCCTGGGCGCCGCCCCGCGGACGGCTCGGCTCTGGCTGCCGCGCAGGACCAGGCGGCGGACGCCTGCGGGGGCGCCGGGGATGGAGGGGCGAGGAGGCCTTCCCGGGGTCGCCCGAGCCTCGGGAAGCGCACCGCGTACCTTTCCTTGGCCTCGGCGGCCCGGTCTCTTTGCCTCCGGTTCTTAAACCAGTTGCTGACCTGGGTCGTGGTGAGGCCGGTAGCCTCGGCCAGCTCCCGCTTCTCCCGCGGCGAGGGGTAGGGGTTGTGCGCGTACCACTCCCGCAGCACGCCCCGCGACTTCTCCTTGAAGCAGTAGCTGGTCTCCTCGCCGTCCCAAATGGTTCGCGGCAGCGGGAATTTTCGGCGCACCCGATATTTGCCCACGGCGCCCAGGGGTCGCCCGCGGAGCTTCTCGGCTTCCACGTAGTGCGCTTTCAGCCACAGCTGCTGCAGCTTGGGATGGTTGTGGGGCGAGAACTGGTGGCTCTCCAGGATCTTGTAGAGCTCTCGGAAGTTGCCGCGATGGAAGGCGACCACCGCCTTGGCCTTGAGCACGCTCTCATTCTTGTGCAGGTGGTCGCAGGCGGGCAGCGACCAGAGGAACCTGCCCAAGCGCTCCAGGTTCCCGCCCTGCTGCAGGACCTCGCAAACGCATGCTACTTGCTCCTGCGTGAAACCGAACGACGGCAGCATCGACATGGCCCGAGCCTGCCGGGGCGCGACGCCCGGGCGCAAGCGTAGGGGAGCAGGGCCGAAAGCTGGGGGTGGCGGCCGCGGGGAGGGGGGCGCGGCTGCCCCTCACCACCTCCCTAGGCTTTGCGTAGGCCGAAAAGCGAGTCGGAACTTGGCGGCAGCGGCCAACGGGGAAGTCCTCCTGAGGGTGTAGTAGGGACCCTCTGGGCTCTGAGCGCCTGCACCCTCCGCAGCCTTCGGGCCTCGCTGGCTCCGGCCTGCAGCCGGGTGGATGCAGCTCGTTGCCGGGGAACTTGGTTTCTGTTCTCCCCGCAGCGGCCTTAAAGCGCGCAGCGCCCCCGGCGCGCTGATTGGCTGCGGGCGGCGCCTATCCGAGGCTGGCCAGCCCGCGCGCCGCCCGGTGGAGCAGCGAGGCCGCGCCGCCCAGCGCTGGGAGGGAGAGGCGGCCGAGCCGGGGGTAGTGGTGGGAGGAGAGGGACCTGGGGAGGCTGGAACCTAGGTGGGGTCGGGAGGAGGGAGCCGCGGGCCGGGGGAGGGGAGGAGCAGGCGCGAGTCAGGACCCTACTAGTCAGGTCCTCTCTCCGATGTCACCTAAGGGGAGCCGCGTGCATCTTTGCTCAAATCAAAGGCTCCAAAAGTTCTAATTTCCTTTGTACTCCTGTCCCTGTCCCTTTCAGACTTGCCGTTCCCGGTGAGCTCATATTTAATTACCTTAATGTTGCAATGAATAAATAATGAATTGATGAATAGCTTATGGAATGCGATAAATAATACAAGAGCAGAACAGGGCTCCGGCTGCAGGCACTTGAAAAGTTGTTTCTCTCCTGTTCGCTTCAGTTTAGGAGCCAAATCTAATTTCCTGCTCCCTCCCCTTCCCAAGCTCCGGCACCCTCCAAAGGACACAAGTACTCGAGCTGCACAGAGTTCCCGAGTTCTCAAAGATATCAGGCGCAACGCTTTTCAGAGCTGCTGAGCCGAGAGCGACCCAGAAGGATGCTTACGTCCGCGGTCTCTCGGATTCTGCTTCCCTGTCTGCACAGTTCCGTTTTCTGGTGCTGCCTTTGCTACTAAGGAATGCCGAGAGCTTTATTTGCCATTAGCTAAAAAGCTGTGGGAATCTCGTACCAAAGGCGCTGGATGGGGTGTAAATTAAATAAAACTGTGCCGTGCTCCAATAACCATCGGGTTGTAACATAATCCTTGCCCTACTCTGAGAGCGACACTGCCCTGAAAGCTAGGAGGACAAGAGCTCCCAGAAGAAGAGGCGGTGTGAGCGTGTGAGTGTGTGTGTTTGCAGTGCTGGCCTGTTTTCCTGCCAGAGAATGAGAGATGTCCTGCAATTTAAGTCCCATCATCTGCTGTTTTGTTTATGTGTGGAGAATGCTTAGTAAAACTGCACAAACAGATGAAGCTGTAATTATCGTAAGCCTCATTTGCACACCTTGCTCCAAAGCAATTATTAAAAAGATTTTGAAAACAATTAGCTTCTCTAAACAAAGATAATCTATTGTCAGTAGCTCAGGCTGGCAGGAGATAAGAACAATGTGTGGAGATAAGGAAAGCCAAATGGTGGAGGGAGTGTGACTTTATGACTATACTTATCTCTGATTAGATAAGTTCAAAACAGAATTTTAAGTACACTTCAAAAAATGCTTTTGATTTCAGTGCACCCTCTTAGTCAATGGTGAAGAACAAACTCTGGGCTCTTTAAACTTGCTTATCCTCTTTAAATATGTTTTGATTCCATCAGCCAGAAAGCCCAGCACCACAGATCTTTCTGCATATTGAGATGTAAGTGGGAGAAGAAAGGCATGCAAGTTTCCCCTTGTATTATTTATATGGTTTTTAAATGATGCACCCAGTCCAGTGCCCCCTGCAAGGAACATTTTAAACTCATAAAGGATTCCCACCTCAGGGAGATTTCAAGTAGACAGGAAGCTGCTTCTCCACGGAGCTCCCACACAATGCTTTCTGCATCCCTGACACTGCATCCCATGCAATTAGCCCTTGGGAAAAGATGTTTCTATTTCATTTCATTTAGGCTTATTTTTTAAAATGCATTTAATGGGTGCTTCTGATTTCAAAAGAGCCCCTGCCACATGGTGTGCCCAGTGACTTACTTTTCTAAACTAGAAGCCTGGCACCGCTGAGGCCAAGGCCATGTGTCTGGTAATTTTCCCTCACCATCTTATTTTAGTGCTCATGACGTTTCAGACGAAGTCTTAAGGAGCTGCAGTGTCCTGCCAAGAGGAATGTCACTGCTTGGAACAGTCCTTATTGACATGGCAGCTGTGTGAGGACCAGAATGGAGGCTGAACCTTGGCTCTGCACATCAGTACCCTAAAGTATGGAGCGAGTGTGCACAATTAAAATGGGCAGAGAAGGTCTGTAAGCACAACTGTATCTCTTAAAAGACAAACGGTATGTTAAGTATGGGGTGTACTTTGTAATGAACAGTTTTGTATGAGGAAATGAAGCATAGCTTGAACAAATAGGGGCAAGGATAAATTTACAGAGGATGACAGAGAGCAGAGAGGCGGCAATTAGACACCAATCAGACCACCTTTTCCCCAGCTTCCTCCAGACCTCTCAGTACCCTTCTTTTCATCTCTTTCCCAAAGAAACCAGGATGCAGTACAGGTTGGTGACAACTGGGAAGACAGCCGTCCTGGGTGCTGTGGTTTTGGGTACCGGGGTACGTGAGAGAGGCACCTATCCTTGCAGGCCGGGTCCTCCACTTACCAGCCTTTTTCCTTTTGACTCTTGTTTAATCCAAGAAAGGAAAAGTGCTATGCGCTTTGTACCAAGAACCTACCTGCTATTTCGATCCCTCGGTTAAGGGAACCAATTGTTATAAATGTTAATTATTGGCTCGGATATATAAGGTTTCCCAAAATGGAACCTTTTGCCGAAAACCACTAAAAGAGGTAAAATGACATGAATTTACAAACCACATAAACCAAATGATCCATTTTAAATCGCACACAGAAAGCTTTGAGTGGCTCTGTAACATAAAACCTTTACTGTCAATGCAAATCGCGTGAAAAACAGAACAGAGATGCGTGGGAGATTTAAAGGGACCTAGCAGCCTAGGCAGCTGGCCGCTGTCCTAGCGCGTCGAGGCTCCCGAGGACAGCACAGCGGACAGGGCGCCCCGCTCGGCTTTCAGCTCCTGGCGCCTCTGTTTTGCAGGTCTTGGCTGAGTGGACCTAGAGGACCCAATAGCGGGCCCACCGGCAAGGGCGCAATCATTAGGAGCTGCTGGGGCTTTAAACTACTCTTGTCGCGCCCCTTATTTCTGGCTTGAGCAAGATCCCACTTTCTTGGACTGCTTTCGCTGTCTGCTTTACCTATAGATACCTGCAAGGGAAGGGAATCGCGAGGTGATTCTCCAATAAATTAGTGCCAGTACTCTGAGGCAGTGTGCAGGTTCCCCAAGTCCGAGGTGAAGTAGCTACGTGCACCTCCGGGTGCCTTGGTGCCTCAGTTCCCGGCCCCCGCCCGCCCGTTCGGGTGCTCCCCACCTGCCTTGTGCGGGCTGCCGCCCCCACCAGGCTGAGTAAGCCGGGGCTCAGGCAGGGCGATTTGCAGATCCAGAGAAGAGAAACCCAAAACCGGCCCATTAGTAAATGAGTTTTGTGTTGTCAAGGTTCTTTCCCATCCACTTGCTGTTCTGAAAAATAGATCACGTTTCGTTATCTTTAGTGGCGATCTGCAACGTGACACCGGATCCCCGGCCCGGCCTCCCCCTGCCTCCCGGCCCCGGCCGGCCCGCTCGGCTCCGTTCTGAACAATGAAGATCTGTCTGCTCCCTAATGTATTTATGTATGTGAGGAGGAGCGGGGAAGGGGGTTTCTCCTGGAAGCGGGAAGCGCAAGAGCTAAGGCCCAGCTTCCTCCGCGCAGAAAAGCTGGGCGGGCCCAGGACGCCGGCACCGCCGCCCCCTCCCACACCTGGACAAACAGAGGCAGCTGCGCCCCGCAAGCCCCACTGGGCAAGCTGCTCCAGAAAACGCCAGCCCTGCGTCGCCCCGACGTCGGGGACAGACACGAACACCGCACACTGCCGGGGCGCTGTCTGCTCGCTCCCGCATTTGGCCCTTTCTCCCCGCTTCTCGCCTCCCTTCTCCACCTGGAGCCTCGACCCCTAAAGGGAGCACGCGATGGGAAGTGTCGGTGCTCTTTGTGTGGTTGTCTCATTCTCTCCTCTGCAGCTCAACGAGGGGACTCGTTTTATCTGCGAATCGGTTTCTTACACTTTCATTCTCTTCATCTCCCTTTCTTCTGCACTTACTCCCTCTTTTCTCCCTTCCCCTTCCCCACCTTTCTTCCTTCCTCTCCTTCCTCTTCTTTCTTCTCCTTCCTTCTCTCCCTCCTCCTCCTCTCCCTCCTCCTTCCGTCCTTCCTCCCAGTTCTGGGTGCCTGTGTTTTCGAGGCAGGGACCCGGGCGCCAGGAGGTTTCACAGACAAAGCTTCTAGAGACAGTGCAGAGCCCAAAGACCGTCAAGTTCAGGCCAGGGACTAAGGGCTTGCAACCAGGAACCCTCTCACAAAGACTAGAGATGCAGGCCAAGAGGTGGGGGTCCCACAGGGGAGACACAAGAAGGTGGGCCAGCCACCAGCAAAGAAAGTGCTGGCATCACCCATCTATGTTCTGAGAAGGCTCAACCAGGGACCCACCAACTGCCAGCTTGGAGCCCAGGGACCGACCCACCTCAGGAAAGTGGGACTAGGGTGTCCCAAGAATCAGTTCTTAGGAGTTGAAGACACTAGCCCTTTTCTTTCTAAATATCACCCTAAGGCAGGTTTACAAACTGAAATTCTCCAAGAGTGCTTATCTTCCGCTGAATTTGCAATCCACTTTTTTCTTAACTAATGTACATCCTGAATGCCACATGTGTCTAAGCTAAGAAGAATTTCCTTTTAGGAGGTGAAAGCCTGCAGCTCCTCCTGTTCAGAGGAAAGTGCTGGTGATGGTAATGCAGGATGACACTAAATAAACAGTTAGGGTGGGCTGAAAGGATGGAGTGAATTATCCAGTGAGCTGCGTTTCAGCTCTGACCATTGGGGCTGGTTTGTTTTGGCTCATAAGTGGAGGATGAAGACAAACCACTCTCTTCTCCACATCTCTTTGGTATCCCAATCATTCATATATTGAACAAAACAAAAATAAAAACCCCAAACAGATATTCCTGCTTCAACTTCACTTGTTATTCCTCTCAGACTCCAAAAACATACATTTCACTGGCTCTTACCTAGCTCTACAGAGAAGACCTCAACGCACTTCTGGGAGAAAAATCAGGATAGCTAGATTCCAACATCTGTTTTTATAGTTCCAATCCTAAGGAAAGCAGATAGCCAATGTTCCTCTATCACCTCACTTGGTTCCTTATAATAAACTTATAAATCTACATGTTGATTAAAAACCCCTAAAATTTGGCCTACTTTTAGAAAGGTTTTACTTCCTCCAAAAAAAATAGACTTCGAGAAATTTTAGATGCAATTGGATTTATTGTGTGCGTGATTCGCTGACTCTCCGGTTTCCTCAGGTAAGCCTGTACTTATATATAAATCCTAGTAACTTAAAACTTCTGCCTCCCCAGCGTGTCCCCTCCTCCCATTCTGATATTAATAATCCCCGGCTGCCCCTCTTTCCGGGTCATTACGGTACTGCTGGTCTCTAATCAATCCTAATGCGATGGCAATTGGAGTCCCTGATGACTGCGGCTCGGGTTTCTTGTAATGGCTCTACCACATTTTCCTGGACCTCTTTCTTTAACCTGAGATGCCAGGGGGACGAGTCCCTTCTCGGCTGCTGATTACTTCAAGATGTGGGGGCTGGTGTAAGCAGAAGAGGAAAGACGCGCGCACAGTGTGGCTGCCGTGGCCGGCAGGGCAGCTAGGATCAGCAGGCGTCTGCACGAGGCTTCCCGGCAAGAGCATGTCTCTTGCTAGTCTCTCTCTCTCTCTCTCTCTCTCTCTCTCTCTCTCTCTCTCTCTCTCTCTCTCTC